>JAPTJF010000138.1:0-131546 GCA_029339195.1 Micractinium sp. NFX-FRZ | reverse complement strand
GCCGCTGCTGCTGCTGCCGCTGCTGCTGCTGCCGCTGCTGCTGCTGCCGCTGCTGCTGCTGCCGCTGCCTCTGTGCCTCAGGCTGCTGCTGCCGCTGCTGCTGCTGCCGCTGCTGCTGCTGGCGCGTCATATCTCTAAGCACTGACCTGTGGCAGCGCGAGCACACCCACTCGGCCAACGCCACTGGGTGGCGGCACCAACAGGAGCCCTGGCCTGGGCTGGCAGCGCCGCACTCCAGGCACTGCCGCTGGTGGCTGCTAGCACTGTCCTCTGGAATCAGCGGAGGTCCTCGGTTGGGCAGGCGCTGTGGGTGAGGCTGCTTGCGCTGCTGCTTCATAAGCGGTTGCAGTGTGCCCGCTGAACTTCCGCGCCGCCGCCGCCCCGGCTCCGGCCTGCTGTGCCTGCCAGAGCGAGCGGCAAGGCTGCTGCCCCGCTCGCAGTCGCGTCAGGCCCCGTTCCTTTGATCTGCAGCAGGAGGGGTGGCAGCTAGGTCGGTGGCTGGCCGAAGCAGCGCAAGACGCTTGGAGGCGGGTTGAGGCCGGAGGAGCGCGAGCTCGAGCGCCTAACCGTGGCGCGGTGGTGGCGCACACCTGCTTGCTCAGACGTCCAAGAGGGCACAAGAGGTAGGTTCGGTTTCCCAGACCAACCCTGTGAATAGGGTTCGCCTCTTTCTTGCCCGCAGGACACGCCGTGCCTCTCTTCGCATAGCCACAGGTTGCAGTCGGTGCGTGCTTGTTGGAATGGCACGGTGATGACAGAGAGCTAGTGTGCTCACTCTACCTACACCTCCATGGCAGCAGCGGCTGCGGCAGCGGCAGGGCTCTCCCAACCCCGCCCGGCCTGCCCCGCCCCTGCGATTGTTGCCTGCCGCTAGGCTCTTTTGGCAGCTGCCAGGCAGGGGGCAGCTCATGCCGCAGGCGAGCGGGCGAGGTAGGATGGCAGGCAGGTGGGCGGGAAGTGAGACAGAGGAGCACAACGCGGGCATGGCGGGCGGGCGAGGAATTTAGAGGATGGGGTGGTTGTTCACGCCCTGCCACGCTCAGTGAGCAGCATGCCATGCCTGCCCCTCCTTCTGTCCTCCATGCAGTCACATGCAAGCTCAGGTGAGGCAGCAACTCCCTCCTGCTGCCCCTCCCAATCGGCACATGCTGTACAGCGGGACCCGCACATGCACTGCCAGTGGGAGGCTGCTGCACGGCGCTGCAGGTTGTGCATGCCTTCCCCTGCGCTGCAGCCGGCCAGCTGCGATGCTCTGCTCTGCCACAGTGTGTTCCTTGTCCTGGTGGTCAGGTTATGCTCTCGTGTCATGACAAGCACAGCATGAGAGCACGTAGATAACCAGAGACGTATGAAGCACGCAAAGCACAGAGCAGGGACACGATGGGGTGCAAATGCATGTGGCTGTACGATCAGTCACCAGGCCATGAGGCCAGGGTGAAAGTGAGGCTTGTACGGTACTGTGGCGCCGGATGTGGGCAGGCTTCTCTGCCAGGTGCAGATGGGTGCATAAAGTGCCGGTCAGGTGCGCACGCAGAACGTCCCTTGCAGAGTCTTGCAGAGCTCAGGCGCTGCTCAGTCTGAGAACACTGTGGTGAGCATGAGGGGGAGCACATCCCGAGGCAGGTTGTGCCCCATGCGGCGCTCCAGCCGGGCCAGGCACAGCAGCAGCGTGCGCAGGCGGGCCGATTCCCCCTGCAGAAAGGATGGTGCAAGGGGCTAGTTCGGTCAGCAGCTGGAGCAATTGATACGACACGTGATGTCAACATCTCAGGCAAGCCCAAGCGAGATTGCAATGAGAATGCACGCCTGCCACCCACCCGTGGCAGGCGGGCCACCAGCAGCCCCGCCTCATGCTGTGAGCGCGCCAGGACCGCTGGCAGAGCCGTGGCCAGTTGCACGATGTTGCGAGGGACCCGCTCCCACTGCTCGTTGGTGAGTGGCAGGCGTGCCACCAAGGCCGCATAGAGCTGCCGATTGAGGACGGAGGCGATGCGCAGGGACCGGCACTCGAGCTGGTCGAGCAGCACAGCGGGGTCATCACCACTGGAGCCCAGCAGGAAGCTGGCCACACTGGTGCGGTATCTCAGCATCGCCGCTTGCAGGGGCAGCCGGCCCAGTGCATCCTCTGCTGTCGCCTGGGCAGGCCGCCAGCTGAGCAGCTGCTGCACGGCCTGCAGGTTGCCTGCCTCGGCGGCCAAGTGCAGGGGTGAGCAGCTCGCAGGAGGGCCTCACGACGCCGAGGTGTCGGGTGCAGCATCTGCCGCCGCCAGCAGCTGCCCCAGAATCTCAGAGCCATCCTGCAGCGATGCCGCCATGTGCACCGCTGTGTGGCCGTGCTCGTCCCCTGCCAATGGTGCCGCGCCGGCCGCAAGCAGCAGGCCCACCACCTCACTGCTGCCGCTGCTCACAGCCAGTGTGAGGGGAAGGTTGCCGTCGCCAAAGGGCATATCTGCAGGGGCCCCCGCTGCCAGCAGGTGCTGCACAATTACTGCGTTGCCCTTGCAGCAGGCAAGGTGCAGCGGAGCCGACCCGTCGTCAAATGCCTGATCAGGGGGTGCCCCCGCTGCCAGCAGCTGCGCCACTGCCTCATCGTCCGCCTTCAGGCAGGCCATGTACAGGCAGCTGGTACCGCTTTGGCTCACAGCAGCTGGGTCAGCGCCATGTGCCAGCAGCAGTGCAACCAGGTGGCTGGGCCCAGCACCGAGTGCAACCATGAGCGGTGTGTAGCCATTGCTGAGCGGGAGAGCAGTGTCAGCGCCGTGCTCCAGCAGGAGTGCCACCGTTGGGGCAATGCCTGTGTGCACTGCCACCGTGAGTGGCGTGCACCCATCAGGTCCAATGTGGTTCACACCTGCGCCATGCCCGAGAAGCAGCTCTGCCACAGCAGGCGAGGACGAGGCAGCCGTCATCAGAAGTGGTGTGACCCCGTTGGCGTCGGCGTGGTTCACATCTGCGCCGTGTTCCAGCAGCAGCTCCACCACAGGGGCAGAGCCTGCGCCCACCGCACAGAACAGTGCTGTGGCACCACTGAGTGCCTCTGCATCCACCGCTGCACCCGCTGCCAGCAGGCATTCGGCCGCTTCGTGGTGCCCGTTCATGGCTGCCAGCATCAGCGGCGTGCGCCCCTGCTCATCGCCGCTGTTTACAGCTGCGGGAGCCTCGCCCAGCAGCTGCTGCACTTCAGCCGCCAGCCCTGCTGTCGCAGCAGCGCGCAGACGTTGGGCAGCTGTCAGCTCCCCTGCCATGGCTGTCGTTTGAGTTGAGGCCTGCGGCAGGGAGGTGCCGAGCGGCTCATGTCAGGCAGGTGCACGGTGCAAGGGAAACAGCAAGTGCCGGCAAGCGCTGGGACCTTGAGGTCCAAGTTGCCAGCACCCTGCGTGTGAGCGCACCCTGGCCGACTCAACCAAAGCCAGCGTCATCAGCAGAGCCGGGGGCCATGGGGGGGACAGGGCGGGGCATTTCTCGCATGCTCAACTAGACTCAGAGGCGGGCACAGCGGGCAGCAAACCCACCAGGCGGCGGCAGGCGTGAGTGGAGGGTGTGCGTGCAGTAGCGTGCACGTGGCGCTGCCCTGGGCAGGGAAGACCCTGCAGGGATGGAGCGTATGCGGCAAGTTTTATGAAAGCAACCACGCAACCGCTTGCGCCTGTGCCCAGCGCTCCAGGCATTTTGAGGGGGCGGGCAGGGCGGGCAGCGACGGCGGCGGTGGCGGCCGGCCCGACTCACAAGGTGGCGGCGGCGACGAGCCCAGAGGGTGCCCTTCAGCGTCGAGGCTGTGTTCAAAGGATCGAACCTGCTGGGGACAAGATGATTGGGCCAGGTCTTACGTCTCAGAGCTGCGCGTCGGCGGGAGCAAGCGTTGGTCAGCGGCGAGTGCCATGATCATGCATGAAAGGCGCAAGGCTGTCTTTCCTCCTCGAGAGCAACAGCAGCTCACCACAGCTCGCAGGTGCAGCCGCAGGTGCGGCCTGCAAAAGACAAACCACGAACTTCAAAAGGCGCCAATGCTCTTTGATAAGCCACGAGCGCACCGATAAAATCAGGAATGTCTGGCAAAGGGCACGCGTCAGGTTTTAAACCCCTGCCAGGCTGGCGCCGCCGCCGCCAGGCCCGCCGCTCCCGCCGCCGCATGCAGTAGTGGGTGCTCGAACCGCGGGCAGCAATCTATATTGCTGACCTCATCACAGCTGCATGTACACCATCACAAACAGTTGGTACCATTTTGAATCAAACTCTTGCTAGTACGGAAGTGTAGGAGCAGCGCGAGGGGGCTTGCGCGCTAAAGTTGCTCAGCCCCCCGAGCCGAGCGGGAAGCAAACCGGGTGCAGGTGGGCACACACACTGTAGATGATCGTGCGCTGCGCAAGTTGCAGGCAATGCCGGCTGTACTACAAGGGTTGGGGACGCAGCACTGTTGGGCAGACGGCCCCCCCTGTCGGGCTGCTGGCTGGTTGGCAAGGCACGCACCGGGGAGGCGGGGGCTGCCCCTGCGAAGCAACAAGACGGGAGACAGCTACCAGGCAGCTGCATGCACAGGCTGCTGCTGCCGTGTCAACTGCCACAGCGTCCCTGAGCTCAGGCAAGGCCGCGCACGTGCAGTGCTGTGGTCATCAGCTGCGCCGCTGCAGTGTGCTGGCCCAGCTGCAGCAGCCGCCTGAGACGGCGCACCTACAGGGGGGAATGGAGGCGAGCCGGACAGAACAGGGAATGCAGTCAGGATAAATGCCCGAACGCCCAACCACCCAAACACCCAGCCATGCGCCTCCAAGGTCAGGCACACACCGTGCCCAGGACTGGCATACGGACCGCCATGGTAGGCACAAACACGGGCAGCGGGCAGCAGGCCTCCAGCGTAAAATGCTCATGGTCAAGCACTGTTTACGGGCACTTCACGGATTGCTGCAGCAAAGCTGCAGCAGCTGTGCCGGCTGTCGCCCCTTACCCGGTTCAAGTACACGTCCAGCGGCAAGTCATCCATCAGAGTCATGAAGCGGGTGACTAGCCCCAAAGACAGCCCAGCAGCGGCGGCAGCAGGCAGGGCACATGCCGCGACCAGCTCATCATCCAAGTCTGCCAGCTGCTGTGCCTGCTGCTGTGCCCGCTATGCCTGCTCCTGTGGCGGCAGATGCTGTGCCTGCACCGGAGGCAACAGCTGTGCCTGCTGTGTCTGCTGCTGTGGCGGCGGCGGCGGCAACAGCACCGCTGGAGGCTGCGCCTGCACAGGAGGCAGCAACGCTGGTAGCTGTGCCTGTACCAGAGGCTGCTGCGCCCGCTGTGCCTGCAGAGCCTGCTGTGCCTGCTGTGCTGCCGGTGCCTGCTGCTGGACCTGCAGGGTACGCTCTGCTTGCGGATGCACTGGCTGCTCTGCCTGCTCTGCTCCAAGCGATTGAGCCTCTTCTTCCGCCTGCAGCAGCCTCTGGGCCTCAGCCTGCCGCCGCTGCCGCTGCTGCCGCCGATGCGCTCTGCCCCCAGGCCCCGCCTCGTTGGCGTGCTCACAGGCAGCTGTCTGCCTACCCTGCAGTTCACCCTCCTCCTCCTCACAATAACCAGCTGCGGCTGCAGCAGCTGCTGCTTCCTGAGGCTGCTGAGGCAGGGCGGGGGGTGGCTGGCACTGGCGCTGGGGCCCTGCGCCCCGCCGGCGCTTGACAGCTGGCTGGTCGCTTGCGGCAGGCTGCTCCTCCCCTTCGTCCTCCACCTCTCCCCCCTCCTCACCCTGGCAAGCCATCCTTCCCCGCCGCTTGCACTTCTTATAGCAGCGCTTGCAGAGCCACTCTGCGCCGTGACCGGGTTGCGATAGCAATCGGGCTTGCGGCCAGCTGCAGTAGGCGGGTTGCTGCTACCACGCTGAAGGCACTGCTGCGAGTAGAAGCAGTAGAAGGCACACCCAGCGCTCGCCAGTGACGGGGTGAGGCTGCCAGGCTGCGTAGCGGAAGGAGCCGGGGTTGGCGGAGCCGCACTGCAGGCACTTCACACCCACCGGCCGCATCTGCCCATGGCGATCCAGGTAAGTCCGGCAGGGACTGCACAGCCGCCTGCCAGTGGCGGGCTGCTGCCGCCAGGTTGGGCTGCTGTAAGCTCCACAGTGCGAGCACACCCACTGCTGCTGCTCCTCCTCCTCCTCCTCCACCTCCTCAGCTTGTGCCACTTCCGCAGCATCTGCTACAACCATCCCTTCCTTCACTGCCCCGGGTACCTCCTTCTCAGCTGCACCTTCTCCTGTATCCTCCTCACCCCGCTCCGTCTCTGCCTCATCCTTCTGCTGGCGCTGCTGTTGTGCTCGCTGCGCCTGCTGCTGCTGTGCCTGCTGCTGCTGTGCCTCCTGTTCCTGTGCCTGCTGCTGCTGCTGCTGCTGCTGCTGCTGCTTTCGACTCATGTCTCTAAGCACTGACCTGTGGCAGCACAACTCGGCTAGCGCCACTGGGTGGCGGCACCAACGGGAGCCCTGGCCTGGGCTGGCAGCGCCGCACTCCAGGCACTGCCGCTGGTGGCTGCCAGCACTGTCCTCTGGAATCAGCGGTGGTCCTCGGTTGGGCAGGCGCTGTGGGTGAGGCTGCCTGCGCTGCTGCTTCATAAGCGGTTGCAGCTGTGCCTGCTGAACTTCTGCGCCGCCGCCGCCCCGGCTCCGGCCTGCTGTGCCTGCCAGAGCGAGCGACAATCTGCTGCCCCGCTTGCAGTCGCGTCAGGTCCCCGCTCCGTCGATCTGCAGCAGGAGGGGCGAGAGCTACTGTTGGCTGGCCGAAGCAGCGCAAGACGCTTGGAGGCGGGCTGAGGCCGGAGGAGCGCGAGCGCCTAACCGTGGCGCGGTGGTGGCGCACACCTGCTTGCTCAGACGTCCAAGAGGGCACAAGAGGTAGGTTCGGTTTCCCAGACCAACCCTGTGAATAGGGTTCGCCTCTTTCTTGCCCGCAGGACACGCCGTGCCTCTCTTCGCATAGCCACAGGTTGCAGTCGGTGCGTGCTCTGTGCCTCAATGGTAACAGGGAGATAACGTGCTCACGCAGGATGCCCATGGGCGGCCAATCTGAGGGCGCCCTCGAGCAGGGAGCTCCCGGCCTGGCGGCGGCGACGGCGGTGGCGGCGGCGGGGAGGGCGCTAATGCGTCACTCCACTTCAGGCCCCATGTCACCGCGTGTCTGTGCACATGGCGCAGGCGGTGGGGGGGCAGGGCATGACGGGGGCAGGCAGGGGCCGAGGCAGAGTAGCAGGCAGGCGGGCAGAGCGGGTGGGCGGGGCCCCCTGGGATGTGGTGGATGGGGGACTGCCCATGCCCCTTGCAGCACGCGAGCACTGTCCCCCTTCTCCCAAAACTGCTGTGCGCATGCAAGCTGTTGGGTGGCGCAGCCGCTCCTGCCCTGGTGCCTCGCCCAGCCTGTATATTGCGCAAAGGAAGCTGTGCAGGCAGCGGGAGGCTGCTGCGCAGCGCTGACCACTGTACGTGCTGGGCCCCTGCCTCGCCCGCTTGCTAGAGCTCAGGTACTGTTTGCGGCTTACTTGCATCGCATCCCATCATCTCACAACTGGCAGTTCTGGCCTTGAATTCGTGAGGTAAGTGAGGATGGAGTACTTGGCACTGAGCCGTCACACCCCTCGCTAGCATGGGCCTTCGGCAGGCAGTGGGCATGGTGTGTCACAGCTGTTGTGCTGTTTACAGGGCAAATGGGCAAAGGCATGGCAGGGTGTGCATGAAGCACTGGAAACAAAATGCACAGCGCTGGGCAAGCACATCAATGGGCTAAGCAGGGAGGCAAGGGCAAGGGGGGGTTGAAGTTCGAGGGCGCAGGCGGCCGCTGACTCAGCGCCAGGCGGCCGCGGATGTGCAGGCTGCCGCAAGTATTTTCTGTGGCAGCGCATGGCTGCGGGCACTAGCTTCCGGTGCAATCTGCTTCTCATCCTCTTCCTCGTCCAGCAGCAGGACAAAAGGGGTGCACGCGCAGCCGCAGCAGCCTCACCCTGAGGCCGCCTGTGCCTGGTTGTGCGCCAGGATGCGGGCGGTCAGCTCCGACACCTTGCTGCAGAACAAGAGGGTGGCAGCACACGTACTGCATTAGGTGGTGCAGGTCACAACCGGAGGGGCGGGCAGGGCGGGCAGGGCGGGAAGGGCGGCATGAGCGGTGCACGGCAGGCAGACCAGGCAGGCAAGCCAGGGCGGGCTTCCAGGGAGGGGGCAGGCATGGCAGGGCGCACGAGCGGTGCACAGCAGGCAGGCTTGGCAGGCAGGCTAAGCATGCATGCAGGCCAGGGAGGGGATGCCAGGGAGGGTGAGGCAGGCAGGCGGGCTGGGGCAGGCATCATGCTGACCGTGCAGTGCAGGCTGCTCACCCGGTTGCCTTGAGGCCCAGCTCCTTGGCCAGGGCCTGCAGCTCGCGGTGGTTCATGCCCTCCACCTGCTTCTCGGTCACAGCGGGCCCAGGGGCAGCACGTGGCGGGGCCGCCAGCTCCTCCCCCTGCCCCTGCTCTGCCAGGCCCGGCTGACCTGGCGGCTCAGCAGGCTCAGCGGCCACCGCCGCCTGCTTGACCTGCAGAGGTTAAAGCAGGAGGTGCACAATGCGAGTGAGAATGTGTTGCGTGCCGGCAGTGGGTGGCGCCTGCAGATGGATGGATGCAATCGGTGCAGACCCAGGCGGCACCCATGTTTCAAGAGGTGCCGACGCCTCACGCCGGGTGGCAGGCATGCGTACAGCCTGCGCATCGGAATGTGCTGTTCAGCGGCATCCCACAGCACACACAACCACATGCCACACATGTTCACAGGAGGCGCTGTGCTGCCGACCGGTAGTATGCCAACAGCTCACCTCTCCCACCTTCGGCTCCTTGGCCTCCTTGGTGGCCCACTCCTCCAGCTCGCCCTCCAGGTGTGCAGCCGCGTCACGCAGATTTGACAGGCCATGCTTGGCGCGCTGGGCAGGTGAGATGCGGATGTAGTCAAAAGCCGCCTGCTTGAGGGTGTCATCCAGCAGGGCAAAGGCGGCCTGCACATCCCCCACCCGGTAGCGCTCTCCCTCCTCGTCTTCCTCCCCACCCCCCTCACGCGGCACCAAGCTCGCCAGCACTACCGCCGCGGACTTCACCAGCCTGCACCAGCCGGCGGCAGAGCGGAAGTCGTGAGAGGGCAGCAACAGAGACGGGCGCGCGGCGACGGCACAGGTCTGGCCATTGTACCAGGGCAGCGGCACAGTGTTTTCTCTGCTTGCGCAGGTGAGCGGGGGGCAGGGTGGTTGGCAAGGTACCGTGCAAGGCAGGCGCACAGCAAGGCGCAGGGCACAGCCAGCCCCAACCCGCCGGCGGCAGGCAGCCACAAGAAGCACAACACGCATATTCAAAACAGGGCAACTCACTTGAATTCGACCGCCAGCTTGGCAGCCTGTTGCAGCTTCTCAAGGCTGGCGCCGACCAGGCTCTCGCTGCCACTCAGCAGGTCCTGCTGCAGCTCGGCGTCAAGCGCGGCGGTGAATCGGTCGGAGCGCAGCAGGCGTGCCAGGCGCAGTAGGCGCTTGTAGGGCAGCTGCAGGAGGTAGGGTGAGAGGCAGGCAGGTGGCTCAGCCGCGGTAAGTGGGAGTCGCATGGTTGGTGTAAACTCATGCCAGGTGTCGGCATGACCGGGGGCGAGGGCAGTCAAGCGCCGGCAACGTCGCTGAGCATCCACCCACCAAGTGCACCCTCACCTGGTGGTATGGTGCAGTCCCTCCAAGGCCTCACCCTGCGCTGTGCTTCACCCACACTGCTGGCCTTACTGTGCCGTAGACCCCTCCTGTGCCATGCAGCCTCCCAGCTCACCTTCTCAGCCATCTCGATAACCCCGTCGTAGCAGAAGAGGAAGAAGGCCTGAAATGCTGCAGGCACCAGTGGCGGCTCTTCCCTGTAGTCGATCCACCACGCCCGCTCCTCCGCGGCCTCCTTGGCCTCGTGGGCTGGCGAGGAGAAGATGTAGAGCGGCGGCGCGCCGGCGGCAGCTGTCTCAGCTGGCTCCCCGCCCAGCAGCTTGGCCAGCACTGCATGGGATGGCCATCAGGTGTTTGAGACCGTGAGCCGTGAGCGCAGGTCGGCGAGCCCCCAGGGGTGTCAGCCAACTCTCGCCACATGCATGGCCACACGCATAGCATCAGGTGGCGCAGAGGAGGGAGACTCCAGCACCCGAGAATGCCCCCGCACGTGCTCACAGCTGCTAGGCAAGCCTGCAGCTGCTGGCATATGCACGGGGATGCTCCCACCAGGGGCCCGCCGCTTGGCCCCACCTGGCGAGTTCACGGCAATCACAGCCTTGTGGACCGGGAAGTCGCGGCCTCCCACCCGTAGCTTGGCGTCAGGCCGGATGGGAAAACCTGCAAAGAGATCCTCGAGCTCCTCAGGCGTGGCCGTGCTGGGGTCCTGGCGGGCGTGGCCGCCCTGTCCAGCCATCTGGCCGAGCATCGCTCTCACAACTGCCGGCACGTCACCTTCATCAGCCCATGCCATGCTAGAGCGGATCATGGGGCCTGCATGAATGGGAGGCAGAGGAGACATCTGAATGGAGGGAGTGGCGTGGCCCGTGCAGGGCTGGCCGCAAGCGGGGGCAGGCAGGCGGGCGGGCGGGCAGGCGGGCGGGGCGGCTGCTCGAGGCGCGGCCAGACCAGGGGCGCCTGCCCAATCCACATACCAGGCCAGCGATTTGGGCATGGCGTAACAGGTCGGGCTCAACCGCAGCAGGCCGCTGTTGCATGTTCTCACACTCGAGCGCCTTTAGTGGGGAATCTCACGCTGGCCGGGCAGCGACGGCGGCGGCGGGCCGGACTCACAAGACGGCGGCGGCGACGGGCCCAGAGGGTGCACGACCACCGACGGGGCTCTTCCCTGAGGCACGATCCTGCAGGGAAAGTACAATCGGGCCAGTATTCAGGTAGCAGCAGTCTCAAGGTCGCCCGTCGGACGGGAGCGAGCGCTGGTCAGCCGACAATTCCTTGAAGGCGGCAAGGCAGCCCTCCTGGAGGGTAGCATGCATGCCAGAGCTTACCACGGCTCGCAGGTGCAGCCTGCCAACGTTTCGAACCAAGGGCACAGGCGCCTCCCAACGCTTCTTAAGGACGTCCAAGCACCGACAAAGGCAGTGACAGGGGCTTCTGTAACATAGGACGCACACTGCTGTAACATAGGCCGCAACACCACAAGGCGGCCGCCAGCTGGCGCTGCCACCGCCGCCGCGCCCTCCTCCCCTGCGGCCGCCCATCAGCTGTGCAACATGGGTGTCGCCACATAACTGCTGCTTTTAATCATTGACACACAAATGCACATAGCAAGTCAGCTTCGATTGCGAACGGGCAGGAGAGGCAGGCGGGGCAGTTGCCCGCTAAAGGCTGCTCAGCCTTGCATGAACCTTAAGTGAAGCGGGAAGCAAAGTGGGTGGACACACGCGCTTGGGATGTGCGCCGCGTTGGCAAGTTGCAGGCAATGCCGGTTGTGACGCTCAGGCCAGCACTTGTTGTGGGGGCGTGCACCCTGCTGGGCTGCTGCCTGCCTGCCTTCCTGCATGCATGCCTTGCAGGCGGAGCACCCAGAAAGCAACATGATGTGCGACAGCTACCAGGCAGCTGCATGGGCAGGCTGCTGCTGCCGTGCAAACGCAGCCTCCCCAGCTCAGGCAAGGCCGCACACGTGGAGTGCTGTGGGCATCAGCTGTGCTGCTGCAGTGTGCTGGCCCAGCTGCCGCCTGGGACGGCGCACCTGCTGGGAGGAAGGGGGGCAGCCGCAGGACAGATACAACAGTCAGGCTCAGTACCTTAGTAACGTTGAACCATGTGCGCACCCAGCCATGCACCTCAGAGGTCAGGCCAGGACCCCCACCCACGGCAGGCATGTGCACAGACAGCTAGCAGATGGCCTCCAGCTCTTGTGAGCACCCAGAGCTGCCGCATTGCTCGGTGGCACTGCGCTGCTCGCTCCAGCAACACCGCCAGCTGTTGCGCCTGTCAGCTGTCGCCCAGGCGTGATGTTAACGAAAGGGGTATTACATTGGTTACGTACACCTGGTTAGTAGGGTCACGGGGAAGCAGGGAATTCAAGATGTTGGGACCTGTGGAGGGAGACGAGGAGGCTGCGTTACGAGTTCAATGCGTGCCATTGGTGGAGCAGCTGCCATAGTGGTTTTGCATGGCTTTGCCCGTGCGGGCTGCATCGCTCAGTCAGACACGGTGCAGGCATGACAGACAAGCTAAAGCATGCTAGCAGTCAGCCGCTGCGGCCTTGGTTGTACCGTGCGGCTTTGCAACGCTCAGCTGTGGGTCCTTGAGTACGTCTTTAGACGTGCTGCTGCTCCAGCTGGCTGCCTCACACGAGCTGCGCTTGCTGCTGCAGGTGGGCCTGGACACTGGCAAGAAGCTCGTTCATCTTGCTGCAAGGAGTTGGGGGGCCAAAGCAGAGGCACAGTTGGTTTACGCTCAATGCACTCTCCTTTATTGGCAGCCCAACGGCAGGCATTGCGCGGGCACTGCACACACAGCTGGGCAGCCACGGGCTGGCACAGCAGCTCACCCCTTCGCCGGCAGGCCCAGTTCCTTTGCCTTGGCTTGCAGCTGGCGGTAGGAGAGACTCTCCAGGGGCTCTGCACCCACTGCCAGGCGGCGGAAAGCACTTGCCGTGCCCGCCAGCTCCTTGCGCTGCCCTGTCCCGGCACCCTGGGCAGCAGCAAAGGCAGCCTCTGCCAGTGCCACTGCATCGCCATTGAATCCAGGCTGCTGCGCTGGCTCTTCCACCTGCTGGCTGGGGCGCTGTTCGTGCTTGCGCTCAATCTCTTGCAGGCGCCGATCAACCTCGGCCCGCACCCGCCGCTCTATCTCTGCACTCTGCCGCTGCTCATGCTGTTCCAGCAGCTGACGCAGGTGTGCACAAGTCTCTGGGGGCACTTGCGCTGCCATAGGCTGCAGCGGCTCAAGCACTGGCTGCAAGCCCTGCTTGCCCTGCAGAGCAGGCTGCTCCTCTGCCTGCGTGCGCTGCTGACGCTTGCAGAAGGTGCTGTGAGGTGCATCGGCAGTCGGAAGGTGTGCTGCCTCGCCGGGGTGGGCCTCGCCCTGGCGACGTTGCTGCCGCCGCAGCGGCGCCGCTGCCGCCGCTGGCGCCTGCTGCTGCTGCTGGCGAGCGGGGGCGGGGCGCGTCAGCGCTGCAATGGTGGGCACCAGCACGGCCTTCAGGCGGGGCAGCTCGCGTGCCAGGAAGGTGGGGGTCAGGTCGCCTGCAGAAAGCGGGGAAGAGCAACCTAATTGCAAACACATATCGAGCAAGGCTTCAGGCCTGCTGGAGGCGCACACTCTGCCATTCAAAGCAGCACGGGACAGGCTTGGGGTGTCCCGCCACCATGCACCAGCTGTGCAACCAATCACCAGCTGCATCTTCAACCAAACCCTCACCCTGACTCACACACCCCCAAATTGACAGAGCAACCCGCCCCCTCACCGTGGCCTATGTAGATGCCGCGTGCCTGGAAGCGCTCCAGCAGCTCCAGCAGAGCGTCCAGGTGCTCACGCGCAGAGCGGGCCTGCTGCCCAACCGGGCGAGGCAGCAGGTATGCATGGCCCTGCAGCGGGGGCGCCTGTTCCAGCGTGCACCGTGCCGCGCGGATGGCAGCGCGCAGGGCCAGCTGCAGGGGAACGGAAACAAGAGGACAGCTGTGAAGTTCTGGGCTAAGCCGCCTATGCCGCAAGCCGTGTGTGTTGCAGAGCGTAAAGCAAGAAGAACCGTGCTGCAGCGCAGCGCATACAGGAACGACTGAGGTAGGAGAGGGCAGATCCCGCATACGGGAGATTTAGTGCCACCTCACCGGCAGGTAGCCCGTCCCCTTGGCAGCAGCCACAGTGCGTGACATGTTGAAGCGAGCCACGTGTGCAGTCAGCAGAGAGTGGCGCACTGTGCCCACAGCGTTGTGCGAAGCGTGCATCCGCGGCTCCACCACCCACTCTGCACCATGTATCAAGAGGGCAGAGGGAGAGGCACGTTACATGACCATCGGGCAGGTGCAGCTTGCTGGGAGTCGTTCCCCGGCTGACGTGCATGCACATATCAGCCCCCAACCTCTTCTACATACACCCACGACGTGTGCTGCCTAGCCGGTCCAACCCATCCGCCCCTGTGTGCACCCGCCCCGGGCACCCCACTCACTCAGGTAGTCGGCAAAGCAGCTCGTCCAGCGCCGGAAGCCACTGGCCTGGCGCAACTGCAGTTGCTCCAGCTCGCGCTCCAACGCCGCTGCTCCTCCTCAGCCTCCAATGCCTCGATGCGGGTGGTCAGGAAGAGGCCGTGCACCACGCTCAGCAGCTCGGGCAGCACCTCCAGAGAGGCCCAGGCTGCGTCATCCCATGCTGCAGCAGCAGCCAGACTGTCTGCCACAGCACCCAGCTCCTCATCATTGCTGGGGGAGGGCTGCAGAGTCCATGTTGGCAGCACTCGCATCACCTCGTCCATGGCATGCTCCCCAAAGCGGCTGGTGAGCAGCCCCGGCGCGGTTACTGCTTCGCTCAGCGCCGCAATTTGCTCTGCTTGCTGCGTCTGCCCGGTGAGGCGAAGAGCTGCAATAAGGTTCTGCAGTAAGGAGCGAGGGGGATAGAGGTAGGCATGAGCCAGGCGCAGTGCTTTGGCAATAGCAGCTAGCAACCTGCCTGGGCTAACGCGCAGCACCCGTCGCCGCCGGTGCCGCCCAACCGCCCAACCGCCGCCGCGGCAGCGTGCCGGCAGCCGCAGCCGCAGGGCTGTACTTGCCCAGATTCACCTCAAACTCCAGCGCGAGCTCCTTCTGAGACTTGAGGGCCTGCACTGTGTCGCTGTGCTGGGCATGGGGGCCGGCACTATTGCCGGCACGCCCGATGTTCTCCATATTGCCGACCACCAGTTACGAATTACGGCGACGGAGTTCCGGACGCTGCAAAGACGCAAGAGCCAGCTGCGTGGGTGGTCAGCGCACACTGCCGTCTCAATAGCTGCTTGTTTTGTATGTAACTGACAGTTTGTTTGTAAGGCGGCAAACGTGATGTAGATGGTGGCAAACCGTCCGACATCTCAGTTGTTTTGCGCCCTGGCGGCGCCGCCAGCACATGGCAGGTCAGCGGCAGGCCATGGCCGGCCAACTTCAGTCCCACCTTTCTTCAACCACGCATGCCCTCTTGCTGGGCTCCTATGCTCGTCTGTGCAGAGCGCTGCTTCAGACTGCTACTGCACACCACATGTGCCCTTCCGCCTACAAAACCATGCCCGCCCGCCCGGTTTCTGCCGTGCACCCGCCCCTGGTCAGTCCCACTCTATGCATCTGCTACTGATATACGGCCGGCCATGGATTGAGCCACGTGATGCAAACCACATGGAAGATTCTTTACATTGAGGGAGGGTGCAGCTACTAGCTGCTGCCATTGGCCGCGCCGCTGCCGCCCTCACCGCTGCCGCTGTCCTGCAGCCGCCTGCGGAGCAGCACCGCATCAGGCGGGTCCAAGCGCTTGTAGTAGCCGCGTATCGTCTCTGCGACCTCAAAGCCAAAGCGCCCGTAGAAGCGGATCGCCTCCTCGTTGCTGGTCTGCGGGCGGCGGAGGAGGGGGCCAGGGTGCAGCGCAGAGCTGGGTGACTCCAATTCAGCACTGCATGCAGTGATGCGCAAGGGTAGGCAGGAGGACCCTGCCTCCACCTCCTCCATCCTATATTCCCCTGCCTCACAGAGCAGACACATCAGCACAGCGTCTGATCCACCATTCCCCACTCAATTCCTGCCTCCCCACACCACCTGCACACCTGCACGTCACGCCGCCTCCCGCACATCTGGCCGCTGACCTCCCCGCCCCACCCTCCCTTGCGCTGCCACTCTGTCTTGCGCCACCCACCTGCACATGCAGCACCGCCTCCTGCACCTCTGGAAGCTGACTGGCCACCACGTGCAGGCAGCGCTCCAGCAGCGCAGCGCCGGCGCCCATGCCGCGATAAGGGGCCAGCACGCCCAGCGTGAGGATGTACAGCTTGGGGCCCTGCGGTACAAAGTGAATGGTGGCCAGACACTGTATGAAGTAAGGAATGAAGCTCAGGTTGCTACATTGACTGACCAGCTGGCACATGTCGACACACAGAGAAGTAGAGCTCCGGCCAACTGCGCAGACAGTGCTGCAAAGACGCCCCATCAGCCTGCGCCATCGCTGCACTGGGCGTGCCCCATCCGCCTGCGCCGGCGCAGCTGCGCTGTGCTGCTGCCCTCGCATGCCGCACCACACTGTGCCACACCCACAGCGCACCTGCGGGGTATTCTCCAGCCGGCAGGCAATGGCTCCCACCAGCACATCATTATGGTAGGCCAGCTGCAGCCGGGCAGTGGCAGGGGAGGGAGGCGAGGGAGGGCCGCTGGCAGGAGTGCAATAATGGGGCGCTTCAGTCTCCGGTGCGGGGCCAGGGGAGAGCGGCGGCAAGCATGAAGCATGCCTGCTGCAGCGCTGTGGGATTCTGAGGTGGAACCGGCAGGCCACCCAAGCAGCGGTGACAGGCCCAAGAACGTGCTGCATCCCCCGAGGTCGGCCGCTGCAGCCGCCGCTCACCTGTGTCACATCTGGGAAGGCCAGGATGTCCTTATACATGCGTTCCGCATAGTTGATGGGGAAAATGGCGCGGTTGAGCACCTTGAGCTGCTCAACGTTCTTCTCAGTGACAGCGCCAAAAGTGAGCGGCAGCTGCGAGGCGGCGGCGGCGGCGGGAGTGGCGGCAGCGGATGCCGCCATCGTGCCGAGGCAGGCGGCGCTGGAGCTGGGGGCGGTGCGGCTTGAGTGGTCCGGATTGACAGGGTTGCAAGACGCCGCAAAAGCCGCTGTTCAGAGGCGGTGATGGCGAGGGCAGTGCGAAACAAACAGCAGTGGGAGGCTGTCTAACAGCGATCTATGTCCCAGTGAGGATAATCACATTGCGAACAGGGTTGCCAGGCATGAAGGCACCGGCATTGGCGAGCAAGGTGGAAGGGCGGGGCATGTCGACTGGTCCCCCCTTCAACTCTGGTTACAATAATAACCGGGCAGTTGTTGTTAGAAGCGATCTGCGAGCACACACTGCACGCAACAAGCAGCAAGTGTCGGCAGGGAAGCCGGCATGGCGGAGGAGGCAGCAAGCAGCCTTCAGGGGCTGAACATCCAGGAGCAGGCCCCTTCAGAAGAGCAGAAACCCACCGTCATACTGGTCATCGGTGAGCATGCACGATCACATGGCCCTTCTAGGCGCTAGTGCTGCCGCGCCCCGCTGTGCTGCTCCCTCTGTTTGTTAAGAGCGAGGCTTGGGCGTTGCCCGCAGGCAGGAGGATGTCGAGACAGCAAGCCCTGGCCTGCTGCCGCCGCCGCCCGCCGCCCGCCGCCTGCTCCCGCTCCGCCTGCGCCCTTTGCATCCGCCTGCATCATTCACGTCTGTGTCCCGAATCAGATTGTACCTCAACTGCAGATCTTTGGGCACCAGGACTCATCGTGCCCCGCCATGCTGCTGCCTGCACTGCGTGTCTCGCACATATCCTTCTGCGTGCCCATCCTCCCCCGTCTGCCTCACGCCGTGCGCCCCCGCAGGCATGGCGGGCAGCGGCAAGACGACGTTCATGCAGCGCTTGAACGCGCACCTGCATGCCAGCCAGAAGTCGGGCTATGTGATCAATCTGGACCCAGCAGTCACTCATGTGCCATACGGCGCCCATGTGGACATCCGGGACACAGTGAACTACAAGAATGTGATGAAGCAGTACAGCTTGGGCCCCAACGGCGCCATCCTCACCTCCCTCAACCTCTTTGCCACTCGGTTTGACCAGGTGCGCAGCCGTGGCAGGGTCGGGGACTGCTGTGCAGGCCCCAGCTTCCAGAGGGCCCCCTCTTATGGCATGGTTGCAACTGCCAACCCGCGGCGGGCCGGTGGCGTGAGGTATAGTGCTGCAGCGTGACAGCCAGGCTCACTGCTGGGGCTGTGAGCACGCTGCAGCCAGGTAAGACCAACATGGCAAGCTTTGGGGGGCGTGTCTGCTGCAGCAGACATGCACGCATTAATCCACATGGCAGCCAGCAGAGGGTGCGTACGCAACGGCAACGGGGGCGCAGCCCACTCCTGCCCAGCCATCTCCCGATCCGCCGGTGTCCTGTGCTGGCTGTGCCACCCCCTGGCTGCCAACCCTGCAGGTCATCGGGCTGTGTGAGAAGCCTCGGGACCCGCCGCTGCAGTACATTGTGGCCGACACGCCTGGGCAGATTGAAATCTTCACGTGGAGCGCCTCAGGTGCGCCTGCAGGCGGCGCGAGTGGGTTCTCTGGAAGGCTGTGGCGGCGGGTGTACTGCACCTGCTTGCCTGCCTGCCTTTGCCTGCCTGCTTGCCTGACTGCCTTCCGTCCGGCTTCTTCCCGTCCGCTCCTGTCAGCTGCCATCGGTTGTCTCCTATGAGTGAACTGGGCCCCAAGCCTGTGATTCCTTTGCTGAGCGTGCCGCCCCGTGCCCTTCCTGCCCCCAACTTGTCCCTTCCCCCCGGCAGGCGCCATCATCACGGAGGCCTTTGCCACCTCCTTCCCCACCATGATTGCCTACATCATAGACACACCACGCTGCGTGGGGCCCCAGACATTCATGACCAACATGCTGCAGGTGGGTCAGGGCGAGGGGTCGGGGCAGGGAACGTGCTCTGGGGACAGGGGCCCGGACGTGCCTTGCAATATGGTGGGCGTGGCGTGCTTGCGCAACTGCGCACGGCAGGTGCAGCGGCAGCGAGCCCTGTGAGAGTGCGTGCATGTGCAGGCCGCCCGCTGACGTGGCCGGCTACCCAGCATCTTCCCTCCTACCATGTCAGCCGCCCCAAGCCTGTCCCCCTGTGATCGGCTGCATTACACCGTTCAGCAGCAGTTTGGCCGCTGCCTGTTGCAGACTTGCGGCCTCCATGCACAGCTTGGTCTCACTTAAACTATCCGCTGCCACCCGCGCATGCTGCCCCCAAGCAGGCCTGCAGCATTCTGTACAAGACGCGGCTGCCTGTGCTGCTGGTGTTCAACAAGGTGGATGTGGCACGGCATGAGTTTGCCCTCGACTGGATGTCAGACTATGAGAACTTCCACCAGGTGTGGGGCTGAGCAGAGGTGTGGGTGTGGGATGTGCGGGGCACCCACTGGATGGGGTGCGCGTGGGAAGAGCGGGGCAGGGGGAGCGCGGGAGGGGTGCAGGAGGGAGCAGCCAGCCACCCCCACAAGCTACTGTTGTGTGGGACGCATGTTCTGCCCGTGTGGTGATCCGCCTTTGTGGGGCAGCCACCTCCACACTCGGCCATAGCAGCTGCCTGCGCTGTGGCCTCTCTGTGCGCTGTGCATGACGGTGCGCCACAAGTGGCTGCCTCACTCCGGCACACCACTACCCGTCGCCGCGGCGCATGCGGCCTTGCCCTGCACTCCCAACCAGCAGGCATCGACTGCGCGACTTTCCCTGCCGCCATGTACTCTGCTCTGCAGGCGCTAGACAGCGAGCAGACTTACGCGGCCACTCTGTCCCGCAGCATGAGCCTGGTGCTGGAGCAGTTTTACCAAAACATGCGGGCAGTGGGGGTGTCGGCGGTGACAGGTGGGTGGCAGGAGGTGGTAGATGAAGGGCAGTTGGGGTGTGCCGGGCTTGGCGGGTCAGGAGGGAAGGCGGCAGGACAATGCGTTCCCGCAGACGGAGTGCTGCTCTGGGCCCTGCCTGTGCGTGCCTGCCCTCACCAGCGCCAGCGTGCCTCTTGAGCGTGCTGCACCAGATCTGCCTTGCCTGCGTGCGGCCCCATCTCTCCTGTTACACCGGTCCTGGCAGCGGGTTGGGTGGTGGGGGGAACCGCAGCTGCGCGCCCCCCCCCAAAAATGATGGAATTCTGCTTCGCCACTCCCACTCTCCGCTGACTGCTTCCTCTCCACGCTGCCTCACCCCACAACTTGCGCTACAGGAGAGGGCATGGACGATTTTATGGCGGCAGTGCAACACTGCCGCGAGGAGTATGAGCAGCAGTACAAGCCAGATCTCGAGCGGCGGCAAGCAGAGCGGGCAGAGCTGGAGCAGCGGCGGCAAGCGGCAGAACTGGAGCGGCTGGCAGCGGACCGGGCGGCGGCAGAAGCAGCAGGCGGCACCGCGGCGGCAGCGGCAGCGGCAGGCAGCACCGCGCCGCTGGGGCCGCGTGTTTTGGACGCTCGCAAGGGTGCCTCGCTGCGGCAGCTTGCGGAGGAGGAGGAGGAAGAAGAGCTGCGGGGTCTGGACTGACTGTCCGGTGTGGTGAAACAAAGTGCTAGTCTGGCTGCGCTGCAGGACGCGGCGGCGGCAGCGGCGGCAGACCTTACCCTGCCCAGCCCAGCTTTGCCTGCCCTGCCGCCGTGCCGGGTGTAAATTAGACGTTGTCCAGCGTTTGTACCGTGAAAGCAGCGCAAGAAATGCATCTGATCCAAGCTCTTGGCTGAGGAAGACTGCATCAGCCCCGAAAGCAGGCAACGCACGGGCGCTGCAGGGCTCCGCCAGGCTCGCGGAATTCAGCGATCGCCTTGTGAGGCGTGCCCAAGCAGTCTCTGAACGCTGCTGCACCACCACCGCGCATTCCTCGGCTCTCTCTCGACACCTCGCTGCACCCGCATTACAGCTGCTCCCTGCGCTGTTAGGGAGCACTCATCGGACTGAACCGCAGCACCGGAGCGAACCAGGGCGCCCCGCCCTACACAGCCTGCTGAACCACAGCAGGGCTTTTAGCCAGCCGAGTAGACTTTAGGCCTCGATGCTGCAGGCAGCTGTCGGCCAGACGGGCCAGACGCTCTGCAGCAAGGGATCGCTGCGATCGGCGGCACCCCAGCCCCTCAACCCGAGCAAGCAGGGTGAGGCTGGGCCCAGCGAGCTTCCCGTGCTTCAGCCCTGCGTGAGAGCTGCTGGGGAGGCTCTAGGGGCTGGGTGAGTGCATGTGGAGCACAATGCGGCAAGCAGCGGGCTGTCAGGCCGCCCAGGCCACCCCGGCTGCTCACTGTCTACCGCCGCCACCGCTGCCGCCACTGTTGCAGGGCGGACGGCACGTCACGTGGCGGCTCGTGCTGAGCGCAGTGACTCGCCTTTGGAGGTGCTGCGCCAGGAGAATGAGCTGCTGAAGAGGACCATTGGGTCGGCGGAGAATGCAGGCAAGCAGGGCTGGCCGACTGGTGTGCATCATGCGCCGGCCCACGTGGTGGCGGCACAGCCTCCTTGCCACGCATGCGTTATCCACAGCTCCCTAGCGGCGCAGATGCCTGGCAGCCTTGCCGACACCTGCTTGCATGTACCCTGCATAGTTCATGGCGCAGGCGCCCGCATCCCATGGCGCGACCATGCTGCACAGCCTCTGCCACGCTGTGTTCTGGCCGTGCTGCCAGCCTGCGGGCTGCCCACCTGCTGCGCCCACTGCGCCTGCCGTGCATGCAGTGGCTGACCTGGAGACCCAGCTGGTCGGTGCAGGGGTGGATGTGCCGCCCGCGCCCTCCGCTACTGCGACCATGAGTGCCAACCCCCAGGGACCAGAGGACTACTGGTCGCCCGTACAGCACGGTGCGCACCTGGGTGGCAGCAGCGCCGCAGGCAGCAGAGCAGGCAGCTGGGCCTGGCAGGTGCCAGCAGCACAGGAATGAGGTGTTCTAGTGACAGCAGGGCGGCAAGCTTCCAGGTTGTCAGCAACCTTAAGGACGGGTGCTGGGTGTGCCAGCTCCTACACCGGCAGGCAGTACCACAGTGGCTTCAGCACACGCAGCCGGCCAGCGAGCATGCACGGCACTTACTCTTGCCGAATTGGACGGGATCCCAGCGGCCTGGCCACAACCATAGACCATTAAGGAGGCAGCCCACTGGTGGCACCAGCTTCTCCACGCAAACCTCCAGTTGGCTGCTGCCCATCCTGCCATCTGCCCCATGCCTGCCCTGCTCTGCCCCACCCCGCCTGCCACGTCTGTGCCTGCTGCCCATCCTGCAGTGCCCGAGGGCCAGGCTTTCATTGAGCAGTACGGCCTGCCCTCCCCCATCCCCGACCACGACGGCACCGAGTGCCTCAAGTGGGACCCCTCGCTGTGGAGCCACGCTGACCACTTCAAGGTGCCTACTCGCTGTGTTGCCTTCCTTGGACCTTCCTGCGTTGCCTGCTGCCCACTGCGCCCTGCCCGGCATGGCCAGCCTGCCTGCCCTGCATCCGGGCAGAGCAAGTCCCTCCACAGCCCTGCATGGCGCTAGTGGGCAGGCACTCACGGCAGGCAGGAGGGGCAAGCAGCCACGCGTCTATGGCAGGCCCCTGCCATATCGGCACAGCAGCAGAAGCTTACAACACGGGTGGCACCCTGGCAGCAGTAGCAAGCAGCAGCTAGCAATCCATCTCAACCATCTCACTGCCGGTGCTGCACCTCACCCCTGCAGTACCGCTGGCACGTGTTCAAGTCGATCCGCCAGGCCATCGACCAGAATGAGGGCGGGCTGGAGCAGTTCACGCAGGGTGGGTGGGTGCAGGGGTCGGGACGCTGGGGTGTGGTGGAAAGCAGCATGGCTGGCATGGCTAGAAGCTCGCGCTGCGTCCGCTGCAGGGCTGGCAGCGGTAGCAGATGATGCAGCTGCCTGCCAAGTGCCTGCCTGCTTATGTATGTCCTGGCTTTGCGTCACCGCTTGCATCTACGCACCCATGCAGGCTACAAGTACTATGGCCTGAACCGGGGCGAGCACGAGGGCAAGAAGGGCATCTGGTACCGCGAGTGGGCGCCTGGCGCCAAGGTCAGCAGGGAGAGCTGGCAGCATGGTCGGGGTGTTGGATGGCCTGCGGGGCGCACACTGCACAGGCAGCGTGCAGCACAGCTGGGTAGAATGAAATGATGTATGTTGGGCCATCAAGATGCCAGGGCAGCGCAGACAGAGTAGCACTCCATGTTGCCTCTGCTTCATGCCCTGGCGACTCTCGGGCCCACGGACGCCGTCTCCACGCACAGTCTGCCACAGCTTACCCACCCTGCTCCCGCTGCTGCCTGAATATTGTACCCCTGTCATCCTGCCTGGTCCACTGTGCAGGCCATTGCCCTGATTGGTGAGTACAACAACTGGGAGCCCAAGACGGAGCACTGGGCCGTGAAGAACGATTTCGGCGTCTTCCAGCTCTTCCTGCCCGATGCTCCTGATGGCACCCCCGCCATCCCACACAGGTAGCCGCGGCTGCCGCAGGCAGCATGGCATGGGCTGGTGCGCCGCCTCAACGGCATGCCTCCCTGTTGTGCTCGGCGCGCCGCTCCTGGGGACATGCAGTCGGCAATGCAAGGAGATGCTTAGGTTGCAGGGCGCCAGCGTCGCACCTGGCGATGCTGACCTGGCGGGTGCTGTGTGTGCTGTGCAGGACCAAGGTGAAGACGCGGCTGGAGACGGCGTACGGCGAGTGGGTGGAGCGCATCCCCGCCTGGATCAAGTGGGCCACGCAGGTGGGTGGGTGAGGGGCTGGCAGTCGTGGGGAGCGTTTGGGAGGGCAGGATGCGGGGTGACAAATGTTGTGCTTGCGGTAGGAATGCAGGGCAGAGAAAGCAGACACGTGCGCAAGCGTTGAGAAAGTACGGGGCTTACTCTCTGATTTTCGAGTGGAATGGGAGCTCAAGCCCCAGCCTGAGCACACAGGCAGGCGCACCGAGTAGGCTGAACTTGCAAGCTGGCAACGTCTTCTCAAAAGCACTGAGCTCTCACAAACCGAGTGCTGCCCCCTTGCAGGAGTGGAACGAGATCCAGTACAACGGCGTGTACTACGAGCCGCCGTCGGCGGGTGCCCCCGGTGTGCTGGAGGAGAACAAGTCCTACACCTTCAAGTACCCCCGCCCACCCAAGTGAGAGGCGCCAGGCGTTTTGCTGCTGTGGCTGGTGGCTGGGGCGTGAGCTGGGTGGCTGACTTGGTCGCCCACTGGGCTGCTGCAGCTTCACAGTGGAGCCCTCTCACACACTGCCTCCTGCCCTGCTCTCCCACCCTCCCTCTCAAACCTGTGTCACTCACTCCTACCCAATCCTGATGTGCCCGGCTGCCCTGCAGGCCGCGGTCCCTGCGCATCTACGAGTGCCACGTGGGCATGAGCAGCCAGGAGCCCAAGGTGAGGCAGGGGTGGGGCGGCAGCAGCGCCAGAGCCAAGGCAGTGCAGTGTGGATAGGCAGTGAGCTGGCTGGCAGGCAGGCAGTGGCGCGCCAGCCGGCAGCCACCCAGAACGGTGTTTCCGGCAAGGCGATGTGCCGCCGTGATTGTTCACAGGAATGCTGCGCTGGCCTGGGGTGCCTTACTTACTCTGTACCTGAACAGCTTCTCACCCCCACACACTGCCCCTCCCCCGCAGGTCAACTCGTACATTGAGTTCAAGGAGGAGATGCTGCCCCGCATCCGCAAGCTGGGGTACAACGCAATCCAGATCATGGCAATCCAGGCATGTGCAGGGCTGGGCAGGCCAGTGGGCGGCAGAGGCAGGCGTGCTGGCAGCTGGGCAGCAGGCGGCAGTAGAGCTGCTGGCCCATCCCACACCTATATGGCCCCCCACCCTCCGCCTGTTCCCTTCCTCATCCTGGAGCTGTGCACTCCTCATCCACCTGCAGGAGCACGCCTACTACGGCTCCTTTGGCTACCACGTCACCAACTTCTTTGGCGTCTCCTCCCGCTGCGGCACACCCGACGAGCTCAAGGCCATGATTGACGAGGCGCACAGGTGGGCCTGTGGTGGGTGATGTTGGGGTGGGGGTGTTGGGGAGGGGAGTGTGTGCGCTAGGACTGCTGTGTGGTGGCGAGTTGATGCTGCGTACGAGGAGCCAACGGGATCCTAGCAAGTCCACTCGCTACTTGATGCTGCACCGGCCAGCCCCTGCCTGTCCCCTGCGCACCCACACCCTCCTGGCCTCCCTCCCCCTTTCTCCCACCCTTCCTCCCGCAGGCTGGGCATGGTGGTGCTGATGGACATCGTGCACTCGCACGCCTCCAAGAACACCATGGTGAGAAAGGACGCCGCCGCTGGGCTGCTGGCAGCGCCGCCGCTCCAAATTGCCTGCTTTGTGGAGCGGCAGCTAGCATCCTCTCACTCTGCCCAAGCATGCTCGCGCCCTCGGCCAGCCACCCACCACCCCTGCTTCTTGTTGGCGTTCTGCACCCACCCCACCCCACCCCACCCCTCCCTCCCCCCGCAGGACGGCATCAACATGTTTGACGGCAGCGACGCCATGTACTTCCACGGCGGCGGCCGCGGCTACCACTGGATGTGGGACTCGCGCTGCTTCAACTACGGTGAGCCAGGGGCGGCGGGTATGGGGTTGGGGAATGGGGAGGGCTGTGCTGTGCTGGGTTGCACTGCAGCGCAGGAGCATGCCCATTTGCCGGATCGCGCAAACGGGAACCCTGTGTGCCCGCCTCCCGCCTCCCGCGGCCCGCCGACCCCCCAGCCGCCCTTGCACCCACTTCGCCCGTTCCCCGCCCCCTGCCCGCCTCCCCGCAGGCAACTGGGAGACGATGCGCTTCCTGCTCAGCAACGCGCGCTGGTGGATCGATGAGTACAAGTGAGCTTGGTGGTTGAGATAGGGGGGAAGGGAGACGTGCATGGCGGGCATGCGGGAAGGGCAGGCCTGCCGACGGTTTCGCGAGCAGCATCGCCCGGCTTGCTGTCAGGCAGCAGCGGCTGCCTCTCAACGACGCCGTCTGGGAGCACCTCCCATCTCCACACTCCCACCGAGCGTCATGTCCTCCCTCCCTCCCTCCCTCCCCCCCCCGCAGGTTTGACGGCTACCGCTTTGATGGCGTCACCTCTATGATGTACCACCACCACGGCCTGCAGACCACCTTCACTGGTGAGTATGAAGTTGTGAGCTGTCAAATAGGAGGCACGCTTGTGGTGATCAGCTGCAGGGAGGCGGCATGGGCATGCCCTGGGAATGTGCAGCATGCCGCGGCTTCACGGGAGCGCCACCTGTTGCCCTGCTCCCTCGCTTGCCGGCCCTTACCCCTGCCCCTCCCCATCCCCTGCACGTACCCCCAGGCAACTACGACGAGTACTTTGGCATGGCCACCGATGTGGAGGCGGTGGTCTACCTCATGCTGGTGAGCAGACCAGGGGGATGAGGAGCTTAGGTGGTGCTGCACCTAGATGCCCGCTGTCCTGCCGTGCTCACTTTGGGCGTCGCTGCCCACCGCATTCTTTGCAGGCTGCGCCCCCCCCCTCTGGCATGCCAGTTATTCACCGCCACCCAGTTTATTCACCCAGTCAGTTGAACTCGCATCTGTTGTGCCTGCCCGGTGCCGTGCCTGCAGGTCAACCAGATGATCCATGACTTCTTCCCCACCTGCATCACCATTGGAGAGGATGTGTCGGGCATGCCCACCTTCTGCCGGTGGGTGGGGGTCATTGTTGAAGGCAGGGAAGAGAGGGGTGGCGCAAGGCAGGGCAGGCATGCTGTGCCAGAGCAGCAGGGGAGTCCAGCAGGCGGGTGCGCAGGCAATGCTGGGGCACAGTGCCGATGCATGCCTGCTCTCTGCACCCCGCCTTCACCCCTTCCCCTTGCATGTCCTCCCCTGCAGGCCGTGGACGGAGGGCGGCGTGGGCTTTGACTACCGCCTCAACATGGCCATCGCCGACAAGTGGATCGAGGTGAGCAGGCAGCGTGGGGTCTGGCGGGCTCCCCCACCTGTCTACCTGCCTCGTCCGCCTGATCGCGTGCCTGTGCCCCCCCGCGCACCCCCGCTATCATACACTGCCTCACTTCCTCCTTTTGATGGCCGTTCCGCGTAACGTTTGCGTACCAAGACCTCCATTCAGCAGCCTACCCCCCACCCCTCGCCCTGCCCTGCCTTGCTGCCCCGCCCTCCAGATTCTGTCCGAGTACGACGACTGGGGGTGGAACATGGGCAACCTGGTGCACACCATGACCAACCGGCGCTACGCAGAGCCCTGCGTGGTGGGTGGCCGCCGCTGTGCTGCGCTGTGCTTGCACCTGCGTGTTGGCGGGGATGGGTGGGCACGTAGCAGGCGTGGTCGGGGGGCCACACCTGCCATCCTGCTTGTGTTGCATTTCAGCTCGACCCTGCACCAGCCCTGCACATGCACGCCTCACAGCTCCCCCCCACTCCACTTATCACCCAACCTGCAACAGGGGTATGCGGAGAGCCACGACCAGGCCCTGGTGGGCGACAAGACCATTGCCTTCTGGCTCATGGACAAGGACATGTATGACTGCATGGGGGCGCCAGGGTGAGTGGTGGGCGGGTGCTGCGGTTGTGAAGCCTTGTCAAGCCGCCCTGCCCCGCCCCGCCGTCTGTCCTCGTCTGTTGGTCTCGTCTGGGCTCCTTGCCGTGGGATGCCGCCCGCGCCTGTCTGTGTTCGCCTGCCCTCCATTTGGTCCCAGCTGCGCATTGACCGGCAGTGTTGGCAATGCCGCCCGCTGCAGGTTCGGGCCTGCCAGCCCTGTGGTTGACCGCGGCATTGCCCTGCACAAGATGATCCGCCTGATCACCATGGCAATGGGAGGAGAGTCGTACCTCAACTTCATGGTGAGAGGATGCAGGATGGATGCAGGGCAGACCAGCTGGGTTCAGGGGGTGACGGCAGGGTAGGGAGAGGGTTCAGTTCCGAGGGCCTAGCACGGCAGCGTGGCGGGTGTGCTCTGGTTGCAGGCAGGGAGCAAGCGGCACCTCCACCTTGCCTCGCCAAGCCGGACCCATTCAGCGGCAGCATCGCCCAGGAGCTTGCACTCGTGTCCGCCCATTATGGGCCCGCATGCTCACGCTGCTGCATGCTCACGCGCCATGCTGTGCCTCCCATGCCTGGCAGGGCAACGAGTTTGGCCACCCCGAGTGGATTGACTTCCCGCGTGACGACACCTAGTGAGCGCCCGCCGGCATGGCCGCTGCTGACAGGCCCGCCCTGCACACACTAGCCATGCATCCGCTTGTGTGCAACTTGTCCTGCTGCCCCTGCCTTCTGCTGCACGGCTCTGCATCGCTACCTCTTCCTCCTCCCCTGCTGCTGCCCCCCCTGCTGACCCCCATGCCTCCCTCCCCTTTCCTGCTGCGCCTGCCGTGCAGCGACACCTCCACCGGCGCCTTTGTGCCCGGCAACGGCGGCTCCATGGAGAAGTGCCGGCGGCGGTGGGACCTGGCGGATGCGGGTGAGTGGGGGCAGCTGGGCAGTGCCTGCGCTGCCATCTGCGTCAGCCAACCGGGTGGCAGACGCAGCCAGCACACCACACTCTCGCCGCACTGCCCACTTACGGTGCTGGCTCCCCCTGCCACCCCCGCATCTGCACTGACACTCTGCTCGCTCTGCCTCCTGTACTGCGTGTGCATCGCCCACCCCCCTCTGTCCCGCAGAGAACCTGAAGTACAAGTACATGAACGAGTTTGACCGCGCCATCATGCACTTGGACAAGGCGTTCGGCTTTGTGGCGGCCCCCCACACCTGGACCTCCCGCAAGGACGAGGGGGACAAGATTGTGGTGGTGGAGCGCGGTGAGCAGGGGGGTGCTCCTTGCAGTACGGTCAAGGTTGGCTGTTGAGGCAATGAAAGCAGAGCCATTGAATGCCTTTAGTGGTAAACGAACGTGTTTGTGTGTGTGTAGTGTACTTGATATTGTGTGCCCTTGGGTGGGAGCAATCAACAGCTGGGGTGTGCCGCAGGCCAAGGCGCGGCGCCTTGCTTTGCTGGCATCCCATGCTGCCTGGTCACCCCGCCGCCAAGTGCCCCCACCTGCCTCCTGCCCACCCTGCACCCCACCCTTGCCCCGCACCCCTCCCGGCCCCCTGCAGGCGACCTGGTGTTTGTGTTCAACTTCCACCCCACCAACTCCTATACGGACTACCGCGTGGGATGCTACAAGGGAGGCTCCTACAAGGTGGGGCTCAGACAGACCAGGGGGGGTATGGTAGGCACCCCTGCCCGCCAGGCTGAGGTAGTCCCGAGGCATCCATGTCCAGTGCTCCTCACACTGCTTCACCTGCTTGGGTGACGGGGCGTCTGCACCATGTCGGCCTGCCTGCCTGTCTGGGTTGCATGCTGCCAGCTCCCCACACCTGGCGCACTCCAGCTGACTGGTTGGCCATCTCCCCTCCTCTCACCCGCAGGTGGCGCTTTCTTCCGACGAGGAGGTGTTTGGAGGGTGGAAGAACGTCACCAAGGTGGGGCGGGGCAGGGCGGGTGGGGGGTGGCTTGCAGCAATGGGATGGGTAGGTGCCCTGCTGGGTCAAGAGAGGGGTGCGTGCTGCAGGACAGCAGAGTTGAATGCTGCCGGTGTGTGCCCTGGAGAGTCTGCCCTCTGGTTGCCTTGCCCCCGGAGGCAACCGCCTGGGGCGGTGAGTTGGCCAGACATGTGAAAAAGACGTACAGTGTAAGCAGAGATGAGGACCGCTGGCACCTGCCCTCACAACACTACACTGCCCCTTGATCTCCCCCTCTGCAGGACTCCAACGTCGAGTTCCTGGCCAACCAGGGCGACTTTGACAACCGCCCCAACTCGTTCCTGGTGAGGCCGGCGTGCTGTGCCTCTGCCTGCGCACTCCCCCTGTGCCTCTGCCTGTGCACTCCCCCTCCCCTGTGCCTGCGCGCTCCTCCCGTGCCTGCGCGGTCACCCTGCACGCCTGGCATGTCCCGGCCAACCTAGCCTGCAAACACAAACACACACTCCACCTAAACCCTCGCACTGGGCCCCACCCCCCACCTGCGTCCGCCACAGGTGTACGCCCCCTGCCGCACCGTCGTCGTCTACGCCCCCGCCGAGTTCTGTGACCCAGAGGTGAGCCCGCCCACCAGCATGGGGCAGTAGCTGTGCAATAATGTGCATGCCTGGTTGAAGGTGCTTGCTGGCCTGGTGACCATGGCCTCCTTACTGGCAGTGAGTGTACAGCGTTGGCTTGCCGTGACAGCTCCAAGCTACCCATGCAGCTTGTCATGTTTTGTTCCATTGCCCAGCTCGACGCTCACCTGTCTGCTCTCTGCCATGTTGCCTGCTCCTCCTCCCCACCCTGTTGTTCTGACAGGCGGACAAGAAGGCCACCGGCATCCCCGGCCTGGGAGTCAAGGACCTGGGCCCCTACTACGCCTTCTGAGCTGGCAGCGCTGAGCTGGCGCCACGTCAGCCCGCACCTGCCAAGCCACTGGCTGTCTCGCCTGTATTCTGCCTGCCCTCTTGCGCCTGCTCTGCCGCCACTCTCTGGAGGTTAGCGGTGGCGTGCTGCGCGGCAGGCCATGTGCCCCCCCTTCTCCCTTAATGTGTGCCTGGGGTCAAGTCCCCATGTCGTGCTACCCCGATTGCGTGCTGCCCCGTGCTTCTCAGCGCCTTGCAAGTGTCCTAGTGCCCTCGGGCGGCCCTCCTGGCCCGCCCCCCTGTCGCATGTATGAAGAGCAAGCAGCTGGTGTCGTCTTGCCTGCCCCTCAAGTGGGCCTCCTGCCTCCCACAAAAGCGCTCACCTCATCAGTGCGCTGTGCGCTCGCTCAACGCGCGCAGGCCTGCTTTGCACCGTCGTCCCCCACCCCGTACCAACACATGACCCCTTGCTCCCCCGTCCGGCCTGTGCCACCCGTCCTCTGCTCTCTCCCCCCACTGCCAGACACACATTCATTCGACGCATGCCCGCGAGAGGCGCGGTCACCCATCAGCCTCTATTGCTTCCCACTCAGTTGCCCTGCCGGCACCGCCGCCGCGGCGTGCCCCGGTCTGGTTTGAATGGCCACTCCCGTCGTGCTTCCCTCGTGCGTGCGCGTGTGAACACTGTTTTCTTGTCTCGCTTTCTCCCCCCTGCTCCGTGGCCTCCCCTCCCTCCACGCCTTTTGAAGGACTGTTGAAGCTGCCCCGTTGTAATACCCATTCTGAGACGAGATATGGGGTCGAGTGCTCGTGGGTGCTGCATACTGAAGGGACAGCTGGGTCCGGCTGGCATGGCAACCCCAGGCTGCACCCTTCCCAGTGATCCCTCCGTCCAGCCCACTGTCCTACTCCCGCCCCGACAGTCGCTGTGGTGTGTTTGGCAGTGCCGTGTAGTGCCGATACTGTTGCAGTGGATCAGACCTTGACAAAACGACCCAATCAGCAGGGAACACGGCGTGCATCACCTCGTCAAGCTAAACATGCAGGGCCACAAGAGCAACACTCTGCTCCATCCTGGCTCAAAAGCTGTGCTGGCGCCTGCCTGCCCTGCTGGCCGGCAGCATGGGGCTCAAGCCACTTCAGTCGTCGTACACCAGGCACTGCAGGCGCAAGGCGGGAGGCGGGCAGGTTGGGCGGCTGTTCAACCTCGCAGCCTGAGGGCAAGGCAGGTCGCGCACGTTGGCATGTACACAGCTCCCCACCCGCCCACCCGCATCCGCCCCTCTGAGGGCATCGCTCCTGAGCCGCCCCACCGCCCCACCCTCGCCACCCTGCCCCTGCCCGCCCACTACCCCGGCTGCTGCACATCTGGCCCATTCCTGTGCTGCCCCTGTACACAAGTCTGCCACCAAGTGGGGCCAACACCCACTTGCCCACAGCAGGCATTGTAGAACACACACCCATGACTGCCTCGGCCTCACCTCCGGCTCGTCGGGGGATCCGGCGCAGAACTCCTCCAGCGGGTCGCGAGAGAAGATCATGGCGGTGGCCAGGGTGGTGGAGGCGCCGGGGGCCAGGCTCACCGGGGTGGTGGCCACGGCGTTCTCCACGCACACAAACTCCCTGAGGGCGGTGGGGTGGGGGGGGCGGGAGGGGAGGTGGGCAGGGGGCATGAGGCACCCTGGCCGCAAGTGCAGCCGGGCGGGCGCTGAGTCATCTGGCGCCTCGCCCATCCCCTCTGCATGCACTCCCCGCCAATACAGCTTCCCAGTTACAAGTCAGCCGGCCCTCCCGCCCCTTCTCCGGGGCCACTCACACACTCCTGTTGCCCCACAAAAGAGCCCTTCCCTCCCTCCCTCCCCCGCTCCCGCCCATCCCTCACTTGTAGCACGCCTCCATGGCGGTCCAGGGCGTCCAGCACACAACCTCGGGCCAGTTTTGGCTGGTGATGCCAACAGTGCCTGCACGGGGGGCGGCAGGAGCAACGGGGTTGGGGTTGTGGCGGTAAGAGGGAGGGCTGGGCGGGCAGAAGGCCGGCCGCGCAGGGCGGGGACTTCAAGCACGTCCAGAGTCGCCGCACCCACGTCGCATGCACCCTCTGGCAGCCTGTCCACTGGCGGCAAGCTTATCCCCGCACACTGCTGTCTTAGCGCACACTCCCCTCCCCTCATCACCCGCCCGACCCCCCACCCACCCACCGTTGCCGTTGTCCAGCGCCACCTTCTGGGGCGCCTTCTTGTACACGGCGTCCACGGGGCCGCGGAAGGTCACCAGCTCACGCAGCTCCTGGTGCACGCTGGGGTGCTTGGCGTCGGCCACCTGGCAGGGGGGGGAAGGGGGGGGGAATGCGAGTGAGCGGCTGAGAGGAGTGCTTGGGATGGCTGGGATTGGCCGTGGTGCTAGCAAGGGGGAAAGCTGGCCGGGAACTCCTTTCATCTCTCGCTGCCTTCGCATATCGCCCTCCACCCGCCGAAGCGCCCCACTACCCGCGCGCCCAGCCCAGGCACTCCCCTTGTCCCAGCGGCAGCATCAACCTGGAAGCCTCCCCCCACGCACCCCCTCACCTCCCCTAGTCTCCCTCCTGTCACCCCTGCCTCCCCACCCCCCGCCCCTGCCCCCTCACCCGGTCGAGGTACTCCAGCCCCTGCAGGCCCCGCACGTTGGCGGTCTCCACATCGGTCACATTGAAGTAGCTGCGGGGGGATGGACGGAAACGGGTTGGCAGACTGGTTGTTGAGTAGGGGCCAGCAACCGGGGGAGGCCGGCGGGTGTGCAGGGGGCGGGGCAAAATGCGAGCAGGCGGCGTGGTGAGACGCATCCTGGCAGGCGGGCAGACAGGCAGGCACCGGCAGCAATCCCGCTGGGCGGCACCCCCTGGCTATGCCCTGTCCTGCCCCACCCTGCTATCAATCCCACCAGCCTCTTCTGTGCAGGGAGGAGATGACGCTGAGCACCGTGTCCCTCCTCGCCCACCCCGCCCTGCCCCTACCCCTACCCTGCCCTGGCCTCAGCCTCCCCGTGCCCTGGACATGGTTGCCCCCACCTGTGCAGGGAGGCGGTGAAGTCGAAGGCCTTGTCGCCGGTGTTGGTCACCTTGAGCTTGGTCTTCAGGCTCTCGCCCTCCAGGGTCACAGTGTACTCAGCCTGCGGGGGCAACAGAGCACGACACCTTTGACGCCCCAGCTCTTGCACCTCCGCCGCCACAATGCCCCATAACCATGCACACTTGCCAGGTGGGTACGAGCCACCCACGCCCTGCACAATGCACCGTCCACCCCTACCCCCGCCCCACCCAACCCCACCCCTTTATATGGCCATGCACACTTTCAGTTTCTAGCCACGTGCTGCGCATCGCATCACAGGCACCCACCCACCTTGAAGGCGTTGGGCCACATGGCGCGGGTGTAGTCAGTGTCGGTGAGCACCAGGGTGACGGAGGGGTTGCCGCCCTCCTCGGAGGTGCCGCCCAGGGTCCAGTCCACGTTGCGGGCAAAGCCGTGCAGCTGGATGGCGCCGGGGCCGAACTGTGGGAAGGCAGGGAGGGGGCGGGCGGGGAGGGGTGCCAGTTCGGGTGGGTGGGAGGGGAGGGGTGGATGGGCAGGCGTCAACATGAGGGTGGGCAGGGTGCTGCTAGCAAAGGGGGCAGTAGGCAGCCCAGGCAAGTGCTGTGGCTGTTGCGAGGCGCAGCCAACATTGTTGCACACGCGGCAGGCACCGCGCTCATGTGGGGCAAGCAACCCATGCGTGTGATAGCAGGCACCGCAGCAGGCGCAGACAGTGCCAGGCACATGCTGCCCACGGTGTGTGTGCTGGCAGCGCAGCGCAGCGCAGCACAGCGCAAGCACCTGGGGGAAGCAGTGGGGGATCCCTCCGGAGATGGGCTTGCTCTTGTCAAACACGGCGTCAGGGCGGATGTACAGCACTGCAGGGGCAGCGGTGCAGCAATACAGCGGCAGGATGACGTCGGGGTGGGGAGGCACCAGCTTGGCGTAGTGTTGGGCCAGCAACAGCTTCGGCGGTGGCCCGCACGGCTCTCTGCTGAGAGGCGCACTGGCAAGAGTGCAAGGAGGCGCCCTCAGTAGCACCGCTGCCTCCTGGCCTCCACGCCTGCAGCGCTTACCCTCCTGCCCGGCAGCGCTCTTCCAGGACAGCACGCAGCCGCCAAACAGAGCAATCTGCGCGGTGCCAGAAGGCGGGGGGGGATGCAATTGATACTGGGACTGTTACTTGTTTGTTTGTTCATTGTTGTTACTGGGACTGTTACTTGTTTGTTTGTTCATTGTTGTTACTGGGAGCAAATGGATGCCTGCATGGGCAGGCAGGCAGGCTGGCTGGCTGGCAATAAAGGGAGGGGCTGCCTGCTATGCATTTGGGCCAGTGTCACCCCACAGCTGCCTGCTCAACTGCTGTGTGTGGGGGGGGCAGCTGTCGCCTGGCCCAGCCTGTGCGCACATACCTCGGCGGTGGCGCCAGCGCTGCTCTCGAGGAACACGGTGGGCAGGCCGCCGCGGCCCTCCTTCACCTCCACCGCGCCTGCCTTGCCTGCAGTTTTGCAGATGCGAGTGAGAATGCGCGATCAGGTCCTCTCACTGCGCCCTGCCCATGACATGATCCGCCCAATGTTACAGCCGCCTCTACCAGCTGCCGCCACTCACCAAACTGGGAGTTCAGCTGCTGCACGTCCGCAGTGGCCGTGGCCTGAGCCAACACACGCAGAGAGGAGCGCGCCTGGCGGGCAGGCCGGAATGCAGCCGTCGCGCGCAGGGGCGCGGCAGCAGCAGCAGGGCGCCTGCACAGCAGATGGGAGGGCGGGGAGCATTGGCGGCAGCGGCAGCGGCGGCGGCGGCGGCGCATGGTGTGCGCTCCCGTCAACCCCTGGGCCTGAGCGCTTGCAGGCCCCGCATCGTGTGTCTGTGCATCGAACCCTACCTGCACACGGTGGAAGCGGTGCGGGGCACGCAGGCCGCCGCGGTTGCCATTGTCTGCGCCATGATCGCTGCGATTGAAGGGATAGGAGCCCACACAAATGTCGAGGCGAGTCTCTTGGATGCTTGTCAGGGCGAAAGGGACGCGGGGCGCTTGGTCGGGCGCTGATGACCTCTCTGAGAAAACCCCATCTCGGACGTGGCACGCAAAAGCACCTCGCAATGTGAGCTCTTCTCACTCTTGGGGAGGCATGGCAGCGGAGCAGAGGTCAGATGTGAAGGCCAGAGGGGAAGCTTGGGTGGCTTAGGGGAAGTGGCGGCCGCCCTCCCTACGCCCGTCCCGCCGCCTGCCGCTGCGTGCCTTGCATATAGGGTGCAATTATGCTGAGAGGGCACCCAAGTACGGATATGTGTTTCAACAAGTGCCGGTTTCAAAGGGATGGCATGAAGCCAACTGCATCAGAAGCGGGGTGCAGATGAGAACCAACCGGGCGGCGGTTGCATCGCAAGCACCAACCTAATGCTTGCAAGGCTGCTCTCATGCGTTCACCTCAAGTACGGCTGCATCGAGCTGCGTTGACACAAAACACATGCAGCAGGTATGCCAGCTGGTCGGGCAGCTGCACAGGTGCAGGCATCTGCATTAATGGTGGCCAGGCCTGCATGCTTGCTGTCCATTCAGGGCGAGGGGCAGCAATGGCAACAAGAGGTCACACGTGTTGAGGTACAGCCTGCTGCGGTTGCGCATGTCAGAGATTTGGAACGCTATCAAGCGGCAGCATGGGTGTCATGCATACACAGTCCCACCCTTCCCTCAGCCAGCATGCTGGCCAGCCCTGCTACCGGGCGGCAAATTGTAGGCACCAGATGAATGCATCTGTCCACCTCGGACATGTTGTGAAAGAGCAACACGAAGCAATGGACCAGCCGAAATACACTTGGCAGACCGGGGGCCATGAGCCAGCCCTGGCATGTGGTGCACTGGCACCGCGCGGGTGGTAGGCAGCACCAGCGGCGGTCGTAGGGCAACGGCGGCACAGAGGCTGCCTGCCTGTCCCCCTGCATCCCGCCTCCTGCACTGCCGCATGGATCACAGTTTCGACATCCTTGCGCTGTGGTGTTGACCTGCAGTACCTGGCTACCTGCCCAGTGGGCACAGCCTGGCTTGCGTCAGCCACTGTGCAGTGCTCGTCGCGGTTTGCGCTGGCTGCGTCGAATCTCGCAGTGCATTTTGCACGTTGTTTTGCAATAACAGTGTCTGAACTCGGAACTAGGGCTTCCCCCAAAGGCTACCCACGCGCGGGCTTTGACAGTACGCAAGCGCGAGCGCCTGGTGCCCGCAGCTCTACTCACGCATCCCTAGTGGCATCAGTGGTGGGCAGCAGGAGCGGGGCCAGCGGCAGTGCCGAACCTTGGGGCAAGCCCTAACCTTGCCCGGGAGAGCGGCGGCGGCAGACAGCGGCAGGTGCACGGCGCGCGGCAGGGTCAGTGAGACGGCACCATGAACGGCGTCTTCAGCTCAGTCAGCGGCGACATGCGCCAGGAAACAAATATGTTTGCGCGGGCCAGCGCCATGCCCCTGGCCCACCGCCAGGAGGAGTATGCAGAGCTGCAGGTGGGAGCGGGCGCTGCCGGAGCTAGGTGGTCCTGCCGCCCCGCTGCCTTGCAACCCCGCTGCCTTGAATCCCTGCCGCCATGATACCCCTGCTGCACTGCCGCACCGCTGCAATGTCCCCATGCTGAGCCTTGCTGCCTTGGTCCCCTGTGCCCCGCCCACCCACCCCCCCAACCCCGCTCCCTCCTGCGCCCGCAGGCAGCGGCGCTGGCGGAGCGCGCGGTGCGGAGCAAGCTGCCGGTGGTGGTGGAAACGGCAGAGGGTGCCAGCCGCCTCGTGCGCCTCTCCATGCTGCACCGCCCCTCCACGCGCGGCGCGCTGCTGCACGCGGTGTCACGCAAGGGGAAGGAGGACCACGGGCACGAGGACGAAACGCTGGCGCTGCTGGCGGCGGTGCGGCAGCGGTTTGACACTGCGGGGGTGGCAATGCAGGACGTGCTCATCCGGTTCAAGAACCTGTCAGTGACGGGGCTGGCAACAGCGCGCAGCGGAGGCCCCGGCGGCGGTGGCGGCGCGAAGCGTCCCGGCCCACTGCTAGGCGCGGTCAAGGTGAGGGGTGGAACGCAGGGCGGGAGAGGGGCGGGCAGGTTGCCAGGTGGGCGGGAAGTTGAAGACTGGTCCTTCAGCTGCATGCAAAATACCTCAGTGCAGGGGTGCCGCTCGATGGGCTGCACACGCCCTGCACATCACGCCCATGTGTGCCTCACTTCCCACCTGCCTGCTGCACCCCCCGCCCTGCCCGCTGCTGCAGCGCGTGGCTGGCAAGCCCACAGGGCGCATGCGAAAAGTGCACATCCTTGAGAATGTGTCGTCAGTGCTGCGCCCAGGACGCGTCACGCTGCTTCTGGGGTAAGGGGGACTGCTGCGGCGGAGGCGGCGGTGTGCCGTGGTGCTCAGTGTGCCCTGACTGTCACTGCATGGCCTGAAGGAGATTCCCAGCCCTACTTCACGGCAGCGCTCCTCACATCTCCACCAACACAACCGCACCCACCCTCCTCCACACGTGCACCCACCCCATGCAGTCCCCCCGGCGCGGGCAAGTCGACGCTGATGCGCGCGCTGGCTGGGCAGCTCAAAGGCGAGAAGAAGCTGAAGGTGAGGCACGCATACACTGGTGCGGACAGAATGAAGGGACCCCAGCGCTTGGCTGCGGGCACTGCGCCAGCCGCCCTGCCCACCCACCTCACGCTCCGGTGTGCCTGCCCGCCTCCCTCCCCCTCCTGCCCCACTCCCACAGATCACAGCCGATGAGCTCACCTACAACGGCCTCTCCTTCAACAATTTCGTGGTGGAGCGCACTGCCAACTACATCAACCAGGTGGCCAGCTCCTTGGCTATCATGTGTGTACAGCAAGTGTTAGCATGTGTTCTGATCCATTTGTGGTGGGCAGTGGCCCAACAGCATGTGCTTCCGAGCCCGGATCTTCTCATCAGCCAATACCGCCGCACCTGCCTGGCATGGCACCCGCCTGCCCCTCTGCTGCCTGGCGTGGCACCTGCCCGCCGCTCGCCTGCCTGGCATGCCACCTACCCCCACCTCCCGTCCCCCACCCCCAGGTGGACACTCACTTTGGCGAGCTGACGTGCGGGAGACGCTCGACTTCTCCGCCCTCTGCCAGACCTCGCGCACCCGCAAGCGTGAGCACATGAACAGCCCACCCCGTGGGTGTGCCTGCACATGCACACCCGCTGCGCTGTGTCGCCCGCCTGGCATGCCCGCAGCTCGCAGGCAGCCCTGTGGCGCCGGCCCCGGCCGTGTGTGCACCCTTGCTCTTGCTCGTGCCCTTGCGTGCGTCTTGCATCCTGCAATTTCGCTCACCTTGCCATGCGCCCCGCCCACTGTGCAAGCCCCTCCTCGGCGCCGATGAGGTGCTGTCCCTTGTGTCTCCCATCATTCTCCCTCCCATCCCTGCAGCCGCCGAGGTGCTGCTGGAGGAGAAGGAGCACGACATGGGCATCGACCCCGACCCTGCCGTGGTGGCCTACATGCACGCACTGGGGGAGCACCACAACGTGGCCACAGACATTGCCATCAAGGCCCTGGGGCTGGAGGGCTGCGCGGAGACGCTGGTGGTGAGCTGGCTCTGGCTTCCTGTAGAGTCTTGGGGGCAGGGGGGCATTGCTGATGCCGGCTGCTCTATTGCCCTGGGCGACATGGCCTGCTGCGCCCACCCACTCGTGCCCTAACCGCCGTACCACCCGCACCCACAATACCGCCCCCCCCCCCCACATGCAGGGCAATGCCATGATCCGTGGCGTGTCTGGGGGGCAGAAGAAGCGGGTGACCACGGGAGAGATGCTGGTGGGGCCCTCCAACGTGCTCTTCGCGAATGAGGTGAGTGGGGGTGGGGGAGGGAGGGTTGAAGGGGTTGAGGGGGTGGGATAGGCGGGGGAGGATTGAGAGCGGGTAGGTGGGCAGGCAGGTGGGTGTGGGCGGGCGGGCATGCATGATGCATATCTGGGAGTTTGGCAGGGCCCCTGCTGTGCTTTGCTTCGCCAACCAGGCCCCACGCCTGCCCGTACCTGTCGCTCCTGGAGGCCATGCACTTGCCATACCTTGCTGAGCCAGCCTGACACTGCCTCCGCTCTGCTCGCCCTTGCCCCGCCCGCAGATCTCCACCGGCCTGGACAGCGCCACCACGTTTGAGATCTGCAACCGCCTGCGCGCGCTGTGCCACCTGGTGCATGTGAGTGGCTGCCAGCACAGCAGCAAAGCACACCATGTGCATCTCCCCTGGCCAGACACCAAGGACCGAATCTGCTGATCTCAGCGGCATACCACCCACTTCCCGTTCCCTTCACCTTCCCTTCCCCCTGCTGCAGGGCACAGTGCTGGTGTCGCTGCTGCAGCCCACGCCCGAGACGTACGACTGCTTCGACGACATCATGCTCCTGTCAGGGGGGCGCCTCGTGTTCCACGGTCCCCGTGAGGCTGTGGTGCCCTTCTTCCAGGTATGGCAGCTCAGATAGCGCGCTGCCTTTCTGCCAGGCTGGCAGCTGCCTGTGGTTCCCTCTCCTGCTGGTGTCGTCGACTCACACGCTGCTGGGAAACTGGTCTTCTGTTCCACTGCTTCCAGGGCCTGGGCTTTGAGACCACGATCAGCAAGGGCGTGGCCGACTTTCTGCAGGAGGTCACCACGCTGGGAGAGCAGCGGGTGAGCTCCGCAGGCACAGCTTGAATGTGCTTTGAAACGTTTGAGGTCGGTGTAGGGGGGAGCACCTGGCTTCGGCGATGCAAGCAGGGTTACTGCATGGGCAGCGCTGCGCACTGCACTGTATCATTCGTACCGAGCTGTGGCTGCACCGTTGGCAATGCCGCGCCCGCCCGCCCGGTGCTGCAGCTGTACTGGAGCGGCAAGAAGGGTGGCGAGTACGTTTACGTCCCCGACCGCGCCTTTGAGGAGGCGTACCGTGCCACCGAGTGAGTTGCAGCAGCGGTTGTGTGTGGGGGGATTGAGCGACGTTGGCAGCATCAGCAGCCGTGCTAGTTACTCGGCTGTGATGCCACCCTGGGGCCCTGCCTAACCCTGCACGCCTCAGGGGACCGGAATGCCTGCCTCCCTGCATGCCGCCTGTCAGCCTCTGTCCCACCCACCTCACCCAGTGTGTGCCCATGAATGCCCCAGGTATGGGCAGGAGTTCATGAAAGAGCTGGACATGCTGGCGGAGGAGGAGAAGGAGGGGCACGGCCAGCTGGCGGTGCACAAGTGAGCGCACGCCGAGGCATGGGCAGCTGCGTACGGCAGGGCCCCGCTCCGAGCGCCGGCCTACGCAATGCCAATGTGGCTGCTGCTTTGCTGTGCGGCTGCCTTCCGTTCTGGCTGGCTCTAACCCATGCCCCACCCATGCCTGTGCTCCTGCCCGCCCGCCCGCCCGCAGGTATGCGCAGAGTGAGTGGACAATGTTCATGGCCTGCATGGGCCGCCAGACCAAGCTCTTCATGCGCAACCGTGCCTTCATCGTCATCCGCATGTGAGACCCGTGCTGGCAAAGGGGATGTATCCTGCTGGATGGGGCAACATGGGGCGGCAGGGGTGTGTCACGCCGGCACCCGGCCAACAAGCAGCTGCTTGAATGAGCAGCGGCAATGAGGCGTGCTCGTCCCCAAACCTGGGCATCAAAGCCCCAGCCGCATGGAGGCTGCAGTTCGAGCACTGCCTGAGCACTGCTTGCTGCCGTCCAACTTTTTGACTGCAGCCTGCAGTGCCTGGTCATGGCCTTTGCTGTCGGCACGCTCTTCCTCAACCAGGGGCGCGAGACGCTGGCAGACGCACAGGTGGGGGCACGCCAGGCACACAGTGTGCGCGCACGCCCTGGGCAGGTCAGCATGCGTGCGGAGCGGGCACAAGCAGGGTAAGGCTTCGATCGGCCCTGCAAGCCTTGTTGCAGACGTCCCGTCCAGCCGTTCCACCTGCTTCACCCTCCCTGGTGCCCCATGGATGCAGATGTACATCTCCGTGGCCTTCTTTTCCGTCATGACCCAGCTGATGGTCTCCTTTGCCCAGCCCGGCCTGCTCATCGAGCGCCTGCCAGTGTACCTGCGCCAGGTGGGGCGCCTGCCAGCTGTGTGTTTGGGTCATGTCGGGGGACGGCCTGTATCTATTCTGCCTCTGGGACAATCTCAAGAACCTGTCTACACCACCCCACCTGCACCTCTGCCTCCCCCTTCTTCTTGCCCGCAGCGCGACGCGCACCTGACGCCTGGCTGGTGCTACGCGCTGCCCGAGATCCTGCTGCAAGTGCCGCTGATCTGCACGGAGGCCTGGCTGTGGACACTCATGGTCTACTTCATGGTGAGGCGGGGGTGAGGCTGGGCGGTGTGTGTGAGGCAGGGAGTGGGGCCCGCTTCAGGCCTGGGGACTGGGGCCGCTTCAGGGCCCTGCCGCCCTGCCACCCCTTGGCACGGCAAGCCTGCTGCGTTCTCCCACTGCCCTCGGTGCCCCCTCTTTACCTGCCTCCCATTGGCTCCCTGCCGCGCAGGTGGGCTTTGACACCAGCGCGCGCCTGCTCGTCTTCTGGGGCATCATGTTTGTGGCGGGCGTGTGCGGCCTCTCGCTCTTCATGCTGCTCGCCATGTTTGCCGGCACCATCACCATCGCTGCGGCGCTGCAGGTGTGGGGGCCTGTAGCTGCTGCTGTGCGAGGAGCCAGTGACTTGCAGGGGCATGCAGCTGCTACGCACGCCAATGGCAGTGAGTGCTGTGGTGGGGGCTGACAGGCTTGCTTACCCCGAAAGTGATAGAAGGCGGGTGATCCAACCCGCCTTCTGTGGCAGCCTTGGCAAGCAATGGAAGCTGCGAGCCGGCCTCCCTTATGCACACTACTCAAGTGCCCCCTTCCCCTTCCCCCCCCGCAGAACCTGGCCATCCTCATCTTCACCATTGCAAGCGGCTACATTGTGAACCCAAGGGCACTGTCTGGCGGCTGGAAGGGCGCATGTGAGCACAGCGCGCTGCTTAGAGTACCTGCCTAGCGTCGCTCACGCATCTGTCTGTATGGTGCCTGCCCTCACAGGCAGCGCCCGTCCACTTGCCTGTTCCAACTGCCCGTCCCCGGTCGCTCATTCACCTCATCCTCCCGCCCTTCCACCTGCAGACTACGCCAACCCGGTGACATACTTCCTGCAGGCGCTGGTGGTCAACGAGTTTGAGAGCCCCAACTGGGGCGGTCCCGCACCGGGCGGCGCCCCTGGCCAGACCGCTGGCGAGCTGTATTTGGAGCAGCGGTGAGCATCAACACCAGCCTGCCGTCTGGCTCTGGTTCCTGAGCCTTGTATGTTCCTCAGGGCTGCAGGCAGGGGCACACGGGCGTGCCGCAGCTGGTCCTACTTGCTGCCCCGCTTCCCCGCAACCCCTTCCCCTTCCACATGCCTGCACACGCCCCCTGTGCCTCCCCTGCTGCAGGGGCTACCACACGGGCTCCCACTGGATCTGGATCGCCGTGTTTGGCTGGGGCCTGGGCTCCACGCTGCTCAACACCACCCTCTTCTGCGTGGCAGCCTCCTACCTCTCCTCCTCCTCGGGCACCGAGGTCGTGCTCAAGCCCGGCGACGGTGAGCCACGAGCCATGGGCAGACTGCGGGCACACGCAGGTGCAGGTGCATGCGGGGCAGGGCGCTTGCCGGCACATGCTTTCCGCAGTAGCCCGCATTAGCGCGCTCTCCACACTACAAAGCTGAGGCCTCCATGCGTACACCACTGTATTGTCCTGCCCCACCCCCGCGTGCTGCAGAGGATGCCACGTTGGACGACGTCTCCGTCAAGTCGTCAAAGTCTGTGGACTCAAGCCACAGCGGCGGCCGCCCCAGCGCCGATGTGGAGGTGGGCGGCACACCTGCCACCCTGCCCCCCGCCAAGACCTCGCTGCCCTTCACCCCCGTGCGCATGACCTTCCAGGAGCTCAAGTATTCGGTGCCCCTGCCCGCGGGATTTGAAGCTGTGGACAGCGGGGACAGCGGGGACCCGCATGGCGGCCGCCTGCTGCTGCTCAAAGGCATCAGCGGCTCCTTCCGCCCGGGCGTGCTCACCGCGCTCATGGGCTCCTCAGGGGCCGGCAAGACGACGCTCATGGACTGCCTGGCACTGCGCAAGACGGGTGCGCTGTGTGTGCTGCGGGAGGGTGCATAGGTTGGCCTTTGCAGCTGGGGCATGGGCGCTATGCAGGCAGTGCATCACCTGGCAACCTTCTCCCTCGCTTGTGTACATTGTGCCGCTGGCCTGCCCTGTATCGCCGTTAAGTTAACTGTACCGCTAATGTTTCCTGCCTCACAGGCGGCAAGATCACGGGGGACATCCGCGTCAATGGGTACCCGCAGCGCGCCGACACCTTCAAGCGCGTCATGGGGTACTGCGAGCAGGTGACCGCGCCAGGCATGAGTGGGGCTCGCATTAGGGTCAACACTGTGCCGTCCTTGATGGGGTAGCGTCCATGGCCAGTCCTGCCAACGAACGCTGTTTACATTCATAAATTATCCCCTTCCTTTATTTCTTCCTGCCCTGCAGACCGACATCCACATGCCCGAGGCCACGGTGCACGAGGCGCTGCTCTTCTCTGCCCGCCTGCGCCTGCCCGCCGCTGTGCCAGCCGACACCGCGACGCAGTTTGTGGAAGAGGTGGGTGGCGGCTGGCGCTGAGGGGCCGACCCTGGCTGTTTGGCAATGGGGTTGCTGATTCAGAAGCAAAGCATCACAACAGTGTTGAAGCATGCATGGCTACATGGCGGGCAGCACAGCTCAACTGACCCCACCGCTGCCAGCCGCTGCCACCAGCTGCTCCGCCCCATCTCGTTCCCGACCGCCCTGACCTGACCTGCCCTGCCCTGTCCTGCTGCCCCTCCGCCAGGTGTTGGTGCTTGTCCCACGTCTTTCTTAACCTCCCTGTCCTGAGCCTACACCATGTCCCTGCCAGGTGATGGAGGTGGTGGAGCTGGCCGACCTGCGCACCTCCCTCATCGGCATCCCCGGCCAAAGCGGGCTGAGCACGGAGCAGCGCAAGCGGCTGACCATTGCCGTGGAGCTGGTGGCCAACCCCTCCATCGTGTTCATGGAGTGCGTGCCGTGTGCTGTGTGCGGTGTGCGGTGTGCGGTGGGCTTCGCCAGTGCTGTGCTGCTGTGATGTGCTGTGCTATGCTGTGCTGTTGTGATGTGATATGATGTGCTGCGATGCGGTGTGCGGGGCAGTGCTGCGTTGTGTTGTGTGCTGTGCAGGGCTGCGCTCGGCTGTGCTGGGTTCAGCATGGTGTGTTGGGCTGGAGGAGAATGAAGGGAGGCACGGAACCTACCTGAAGCGCTGCCCGCTGCCAACGTGCCCAGCATGCAAGCAGCTGCTGCGTTTGGTTGCAGTGCTGCCTCCCAAAACCGGTCCTCGCGCCGCTGATCTGGCTGCCCTGTATCCCCCCCCCCCCCCCCCCCGCAGCGAGCCCACCTCTGGTCTGGATGCACGCGCGGCCGCGATTGTTATGCGCGCTGTCAGGAGAATCACCGACGGCGGGCGCACCGTCGTGTGCACCATCCATCAGGTGGGGCGACCCGAGCCTGCCCGCCCGCTGCAGTCCTGGGTGCCATGGGTGCCAGCGTCCCCAGCTACCTCGCTCCTGGGCCTCCGCAGCTGCCGGGTCAGCTTGCGCCCCTGCTCGCCCGCACTTGCTCTTGGCTGCCGCCCTGCCCTCCCTTTGTCACCCCGCACCCTCCTTCCACCCCACCACCCCGCACTCCCCCCTCCTGCCCATGGCCAGCCCTCCACCGACATCTTCGAGGCCTTTGACGAGCTGCTGCTGCTCAAGCGAGGCGGCAGCACCATCTTCCACGGGGCACTGGGCGCCGGATCCTGCCAGCTCATCTCCTACCTCCAGGCCCTGGAGGGGGTGACCGACATGAAGCCCGGGTGGGTGCATGTGCTGGCTGGCATGCGTGCAGGGTGGCGGAAAGAAAAGGACCCCTTTCTGCTGTCTTTGCTGCCGAGCAGCACACGCGCGGGCTGACTTGCCTTGCAGGACGCACGCTGTGGCCGATAGGGTGTATCTGGCCCCTCGCTGCTCACCTGGCTGGCTCAATGGCTGCGCCCTCACATGCTGCGCGTGCTGGGCCACCCTGTTGCAGCTACAACCCCGCCACCTGGATGCTGGACGTGACCACCCCGGCAGTGGAGGCAGCCACCGGCGGCGACTTCTCCGACCACTACGCCATGTCCACGCTGTGCGATCAGAACGACGAGGCGCTGGCGGGGCTGTGCCAGCCGCGCGAGGGGGAGGAAGACCTGAAGCCTGCCGAACTGGCGGCCGCGTCGGCGCTGGTTCAGGTGCGATGCTTGTGAGCGTCCTGCTGGAAGTGGGTAGAATGATGTGCGATGCTGTGGGGGAAGGCAGGGGTGGTTAGGGGGGTGGCGGGTTGTGTGCTGCAGCAGGCAGCTTGCACAACACATGGCGTGGGGCCTGGCCTCTGTTCCTCACCTCCTGGCCTTCCATTCGCCCCCCCGCCCCTTGCTGCTGCCCGCAGGCCCAGCAGCTGCTGGTGCGCAACCTGCAGCAGTACGCCCGGCTGGCCAAATCATACACCGGCGTGCGCATGGCCATCACCATTGTCATCTCCTTCTTCTTTGGCACCGTGCTCAGAGGCCAGGTGGGCGGCGACTAGTGCAGCGTAACGTCAGCATGCCAGACGCTGAGCAGGCGGGGGGGCACTCTTGTGCAAATGGATGGCGAACCAAAGCGCTCAACCTTGCCCTCCCCCCACCCGCCCCTCCCTTCTATCCTGCCGCAGGGCGAGGACGCCTTCACATACGCCGGCATCATCAACGTGACGGGAGTCCAGTACTCGTGAGTAGACTGAGACGCCCGGCTGACAGTACTGCTAAAGGGGCTTGGCGGGCCTCACAGCGCCTCGGCACGCGCACATGCCTCACCCCCGGCTTCCCCCCTCCGCCATTCCTTGCAGGTCCATCATGTTCATTGGCATCCTGAATGCCATGATGGTGCAGTCGCTCATCAGCCTGCGCAGGTGTGCTGGTCCGCAGCGGGCCCTGCCCATGGTGGCATGAGGGCGGTGCCCGCTCGTCTCCCCCCACCCCACCCCCACGTGCAGCTTGAAGGAGCTTTGTTTGGGAGAGTAGCGGGGGTGCGGGGCCTGCATGCACCTGCAGGCACACCCTCCCAGGGGATACCCCACCCTCATTGCCCCGCCCTGCTTCCTGTCTCATGGCCCACCCCTGCCGCGTGCGCCTGCCGCCCGCAGGACGGTCTTCTACCGCGAGGCGGCGGGCGGCACCTACACCTCGCTGCCCTACGCCCTGGCCGAGTTCCTGGTGGAGGCGCCCTACCTGCTGCTGCAGTCCATGATCTACTCTGTGGTGGTGTACTGGTGAGGGGCAGCGCTGCGCATGCTGTGCTGTGCTGTGCCGAGATGGGCGACCACGCCGGCCTGCTACTAAGGACTGCCGCTGCAAGGCTCCGTGTTGACCAGCCGTACGCCTGCCCTGCACTGGCGCATGGCTTAAACCACTGGTTACGCGTCTTCCAACGACCCTTGCAGGCTGGTTGGCTTCCAGGCGGACGCCGGCAAGTTCTTCTACTTCTACGCCATCACCACCCTCTCCCTCGCCTCCTGGACCTACTTTGGCATCGCAGCAGTGCAGATCACGCCCTCCCTGCAGATTGCCAACGGTGCGGGGGGCGGGACGGGGCGACAGGGTTTGGGAGCAGGGTGGGAGAACTGGCGCTGCCTGTGGCTGCGCCCTCCCTTTGCTTTCGAGCTTGGCGCTAGCGACTCCCTCTCCCTCCCGTCTCCTCCAGTACCCCGCTTCGTGACAAAACCCCCACCCCATACACATATGCATGCAGCCTTCACCTCATTCATGTTCGGCGTCTTCGACCTCTTCTGCGGCTTCTACAAGCCCCGCCCCATGATCCCCTGGGCCTGGCGCTGGATCTGGTACATCAACCCAGTGTCCTGGGGCCTGGTGAGGGCAATGCGGCCACCCTTGGCCCGGGGTGTGCATGTTGTGTGACTGGGCGGGCTGCCAAGACCCGCCTCGTGCGTGCGCCCCAGCTGCCACTGCCCCATTCGCCGTGCTGCTTGCCCCCCAAACCCCCGAAACCCACTTTACAACGCCTGCGCTTCCACTGCAGTACGGTCTCATCGTGGGCGAGCTGGGTGACCAGGACCAGCAGATCATGCAGGTGCTCACATGTGCATGTGCATGTGCCTGCTGCATTGGCTGCCAACTGCCAAGGGCTGCCAACATGCCTGCCTGCCTGCCCGGCTCTCTGCCTGATGCCCGCTTGCCTGCCTAGCCTTGTGCCATCTGCATGCTGAGTGGCCTCTAGCCTGGCCCCGGTACCCACCCCGACACATCACACCCGACATACATACTCTGCATACCGTTCCACGCCATGTGCACATGAACCCGCAGGACCAGTCGCCGCCCGTCTCGGTGGCCACCTTTGTCAACACATACTTTGGCTACTCCTACGCATTCAGGGGATACGTGAGTTGTGGGGGAAGGGGAGGGGGAAGAGCCTGTTGCGAGGAAGTGGCAATTGCATGCATTTCGTGTAGGGCATCCAGAAGTGGGCTGGCGCTGCACGCGGGCACTCTTCCCTTGCCTTTGTTCATGCCATGGCGGCCTGGCCTTCTACCCCTCCCCCCTCCCCCCACACCCCACCCCATCCCACAGGTGGCCCTCATCCTGGCCGCCTTCTCGGGCGTCTTCTTTGCTCTGTCTGCCCTGGCCCTGCGCTACATCAAGTGGCAGAACCGCTGAAGTCGCGGACCCTCCGCAGAGGCACCGAGGCACGCGGCGTGGCCTGTGCAAGGCCGACGCATCGGAGGGGTGGCGCGGCGTGGGTGGCTGGCGGCACACAAGGCGGTAACGTCAAGGCTTCCTGCATAGCATGGCATGGCATGCTGCTCGAGATCTCGTGCCTGCAGCCCACGCACAAGCGCCCGCCACGCCGCTGGTTGCCTGGCTGCCCGCCCCCTGCGCCCCCAAACTCTCCACTTTTTGCTTTTGCAATTTGTAGGCGCTGTGCGTGCCACGTGGCACGTAGCTGCTGCCTTTAACTGTAACTGTGCTCAATGTGTTTCATTTTGTATGACATAGCGCGTCTGTGCAGCATGAATGCACCTTGTAGCGGCTCCATTGCAGTAGGGCCTGTTGTTGCATTCGACCCCTTGCCCGCCGCCCCCCACCCCACCTTCCCCACACTACCCCATTTTTCCACATGATAACACCCCCGTCAAACTCAACAATGTCCTGGCTTTTGTATATTTGTACTGGCATTTAAAATTAAAGGTCGCCCTGTCGGACCTGTCGGACTATAGGAAAGTGCAGCAGGCTAGCGCTGTGGGACATTATCGACCATGGGGGTGCCAAAACTGGTGAAGGCCATGCTCATTATTCGTGTGGGCGCGCATAATTGCTGCTGCTCCTGCCCCCGTACGTTGCCTGCTGCTGTGAAACGTGCAGTCTACGCATGCAAATACGTGTGATGGGTGAAGGAAGGAGGTGACGGAAGAAGGGTGCTTGGTTGGGTGGGGTGGGGGGTGATGAATGGCTGGAACAGCATAAAAGGGCGGGAGGGGAAAGAGAGGTGCGACGTGCGCGGCACGCACAGAAAACATATGAAAGCAAACAGGTACGATGACAACACGAACATGCATGCAGGTGATGAAGAGGGCATCATGCGCTCGGGGCGCCAATCGCGATGGGGAAGGTGACGGCGCCTTTGAAGGCAGTGCAGGCGACCACATTCACCACGATCTCGTACACCACCCCAGTATACTTGCTGGTGGGGGAGTTGTCTGTGAGAGAGGTCACCGCCAGCTTGCCATCAATGCAGCGGGATCCCCACTGCGGGCAGCGGGAGAAGGGAAGCAGGGAGAGAACGGGACCGCATGAAGAGTTGCCAGCGGCAGCATAATTGTCGTGCAAAGCGTGCCCCAGCCCACCTCTCTCATTGGCCTGCACGGCGCTGTGCACCGCACCCTCCAACACCAGGAGGTGGCTGTAGCCAGCCTGCCTGCCACCCACCTCTGCCACATTCAAGTAGAGCAGCTGCCCTTGATACGCCAGCTGGTGGTACCTGGGAGACGAGGAGACACGGGGGGAGCCGGGGCATGTGCTTAAAAGCCAGGCGTCAGCATGAAGGGGCAGGCCACTGCAGTACCCCCACAACTGCAGTGCACATGGTAAGTGCCGTAGTGCATCGGCAGTCCATCACACTCACAAATACAGCTGCCGCGTCTCGCCGGCTTTCCAGGCGCCAGCTGGCGTGGACACGCGCAGCACGTTTTGCCAGGGCGTGTGAGTCAGCTTGTTGGCGGCCTTGAAGGTGCGCAGAGAGTTGCCTCTGTTGGACAGCGTGAGTGTCCTGGTCCACTGAGCTGCCGCGCCGGAAAACAGGAAGCTGTTCAGCCCCTGTGGCGCACCCTGCAGGTGCAGGCAAACAACACATTTGTTGCATGAATGAGTGCAGGGTGGGTGGCCTGCCTGAAAGCCCATCGGCAGCACTGCACACACAACTCTCTCAGGACCCACCCTGCCTGCTGGTCTCCCAGCTGCAGCCACTCAAGCAGCACTCTTGCGCAGTCCACTCACCCCGATGTAGTCGAGCTGGCCATCCGCGAATGGTGCAAGCGGGTTCACCCGCAGCACGCAGTTCCACATCTGTGTCTCCAGCAGCTTGCCGCTGGCGGGCAGTGCGCCCAGGGAACCGATTTCATAAGTGTGGAACGGCAGGCCCCTGGATCCTGACAGTAAGTTGGAGCGGATGACTGCAAAGCCTTTGGCCTTTGGGTGCGGCTTCACTGCAGGTGATGGGAAAGCGGGCAGGCAGCGGCAGGTAGGTCCGTGGGTGGGCGGTAGTTTGGCGAGCATGCAGGCGGAGGGCAGGTACTTAGGCAGGCGGAGGGCAGGCATTCAAACTAACTTCTCCTGCCAACTTGCCTGAGTGCAACACATACAGGCCGTGGTCCCAGTAAGGTGGGTTTGCAACGCTGGCAGCAGTCCAGAGGTACACCTGCTTGGACTGGCCGGTGGTGTCCACAAACGCCTCACCCTCAACTGTCAGGCCTTGCCTGCAGGCGCACACAATGCCACGCCAGGGGGTGCAGTCAGCCCACGCAGATAAAGCGCCACTCAGCACTCGGCCCTTTATGCAGGCGACTGCCTCCTATGCACGCCTGCCTCACCCTTCAGCTGCTTTGCTGCTTTGCTGCTGCCCTGCACCCCCTGCCTGGCTGCAGTACTCACATGACAGTGCGGGCGGCGGTCCTCGTTGTGACATGCACCCCGGTCACGCAGTTTTCAATTACGCCAAACTTGATTCGGCATGAATCCGCGTTGACCCGCAGGCCCTCAATGCAGGGCTTGCCAGGAGCGGGGCCAATGTAGGGGGTGTACGAGTCGACCTGGGCAAGGGGTGTATGAGCGGGTTGGGAAGTCAGGGGGGAGCCGCTGGGCCTGCGGGGGATAAGGCCAGCAGTAGGCAGGCAGGCAGGCGGCGTATCAGAGTGTGCGGCAGACAGGGCTGGCAGGCAAGTGAAAGCGATGGGGTTCCCGCCGCTGAACTAACCATCACGTGCGCCAGCATCAGGGGTGAAGGGCAGGCAAGCACTCTGGCAGGCAGGCAGGCAAGGGCCCTCACCATCCCGGTCCCGTCAAACTCGACTCCGGTGGCGAAGCCCTCAAAGCGCGGCAGCAGGTCGGGGCGGTTGTGGCGTTCAGGCAGGTACACCATGCCCACCATGCCTGTGCGCAGCGCCCTCAGCGTCGCGCCTGCAGGGCACAAGAAGGGACCAGGATGTTGGTTTCTCCATTGCTGCAGGATGCCGTATGGCCTCAATGCACTGTACCCTCCTGCCACGCCTCCTCAAAGCCGCCATCACCTCTGCATGAGACCCCGTGCCCAGCATACCTGGCTCGCTGAAAATCCTCATGTTCTGCAGCTTCTGAAGGGTGCTGCCGACCATGTAGACCCTCTTGGCGCTGAAGAGCACCTCCACGCCGCTGTCGTGCGCGGCCTGGAAAGCGCGCTGGATGGCTGGGGCATCGTCAGCCTTCCCATTGCCCAGAGCACCTGCATTCAAGGGGGCAGGGGTGCAAAGACATGGGCATGCTCACAGCACCTGACCGTGCCCGGCATGCAGGGTTGAAAGGGCACAGCGCAGCGTGGCGGGGGAGCAGGCGCAGAACGGCAGCTTGCCGGGGCAGCAGCGGCATGCAGCAGGGCGGGGGTGCATGGCGGACAGCAGGTGCAGAACAACAGGTGGCCAGGACAGCCGCGGCAGCGGTGCATCAGCACTGAAGGTGCAGGTAACTTACCAAACCACTCCGGCAGGATGCTGCCCTGCGCTCGGAAGCGCACGCCGCCTGGGCCATCAAACACCTTGGCTGGGCCGGCAGTCAGCGGCTGCTCCAGTGTGAGCGTGGCACCCGCGGCCACACGGAACACTGCCCCCTTCCTCACCACAGCTGGCCTCCGCATGGTGGTGCTGTGGTCCACATTGTAGGTGCCGGCAGCTACGAAGAACAGGCCTGGCAGCTGGCTGGACCGGCTCTGCGAACTGAGGAGCCCAGACACGTCGCTGCCGGCAGGGGTGCCCTGGGCAAAAGGCAGCTGCAGAGTGGATCCAGAGGGCATGAGTGCAGACAGGATACCGTTTGGGTGTCATGGGCAGGGCTGCAGAGTGCAGCAAAACAAGCACAACCAATGCTGTGTGGAGGCAAGTGCGGCAGCGGCTGGGCAGCAGCTGGGCGGCGGCGGCGGCCAGGACCGCCCAGGCTGCCCCTTACCTGGGGGCAGTTGAGAGCCTGCGGATAGGCCCAGGCCTTGAAAGCCTCGCCGCCCTGCGCCCTGGCCGCCGGGGTGCATAGGGCCAGCAAGAGAAGAAGCCGGACGCCGGCGGGGAGGTCAGCTCCGCGCAGCATGGGTGTGCGCCTACTCTAGGACAGGTTCGTTATGCCCTTTCTACGATTGTAAATGGGTGGGAGAGCCGTCAGATGCGTGTGCTGCGCCTGCAAGCGAAACCCGCTCTGGGTGTCCGGCAGGAACTCGGAGGTGGTTGAGGAGGTATTCCAACCGTATGAACATGCTACTTGATGTCGATAACATCGATCAGCAGGCATAAGAGAGGTCAGAGGAAGCGGCATCTCGGCGGCGTGACCGTGACACGCGTCCGGAGAGGCAAGCCCCGAGTAGAGCACACAGGGTTCGAGCTCCATTCGCGCATATGTGACTGCGGTAAATGAGAGGAACATTTTCAAATGCCATACGCGCTGTGCACAGAGCGGGTTGCAGTTCCGCCGCCCTCCACTCGCACATGTGCTGGGTGCTCCTTTTCTGGGCGTTACAGGCGGCGGCGGTGAGTGCAGGAGTAGGTAACACGTAGCACTGGCGCGGGTCTGCGCGCCATCCGGCCCCGGGCTGCCTTGCAGCACTGCCGCCGCTGCTGCCCCGCACCCGCCCCGCCCCCGCCGCCAGGCGACCGTTCGTCCCTGCGTCCGTTTGCAGGCTGGCCAGGCTGGGCATGCACTCGGCTCAAGAGCGGAGCTGCCAGGCCTTCGACGCCAGCTTCTCCTTCAGGTGCGGCACTCAAAACACATCCGCGGCACCTGCACTGGGGTCAGCTGCCGTGCTGCCCCCGGCAGGAGCTGTGTGCAGAAGCTGCACCGGGACAGCGGCCCACCCCCCCCTGCAACAGAGCCCGGTCTGCTCCTGTTGCTCCCATCAAGGGTCTGATACACCCTGCCACCCAGAACTCACGGCCAACTTGCCCTCGGTTTCCTTTGTGCCACGCAGGGTGCACGCTCATGCGGCACGACTCCAGCCGCCAACGAGGCACGTGCCTTCAACGTGCCGCAGTCGGTGCCCAACAGCGGGACACCCACAGACAGCTCTCCAGACCTGCTGAGGGCCAATGCTGCACCCAAATCCAGTGAGCAATGCTGTTTGACGGCCTTGCTGCTTGGCTGCATGCTGTGGCATCTGCCTGCATGTGCCCAGCGAGCCAGCCCAGGCCGCAGGCTGCAGCTACCGCTGCTTCGCACAGTCTGGGAGCTGCTGTTGACATCATGCCTGTGCAATGACGTGCTTGCCATCCCGACCATGTCCTTGGCACTCAACAACTGATAGGCTCTGCCCACTTACTGCGCAGCGCTGCTGCTGCCGCTCGTTGCCCCCTGCAGCCCTGATCTTTGTTGATCGCTGGGAGAAGGCCGATGAGCGAGGCAGCATCCTGCTGTCACAAGACACAGTACTCATCAGCGCCAGCCTGGTGCTGACAAAGCCGCTGGTGCTCAGTGGTACTGTGGGCATCGACATTGCAAAGGGTGCCGTGCTGACGCTGGCAGCGCAGCCTGTGCTGCCCAACAAGCAGGTGGGTTGAGCGACAAATGGGAGCAGGGGCAAGTGGGAGGGGTGCGTGCCGTCAACGCCCAGGAAGCCCGACCTCCCCCAGCCTCACAGCACCCTGCATGTTGCCATGCCCTGCCTGCAGGTGTTCTTTGGCGCCGGCTCTGTCAAGTTTCGGCCCGGCAGCACAGCCGAGTTTTACGTCGTCCCCGAGTGGTGGGGCGGCGCCACCGCCAGCGACAGGCTGGACCAGGTTGCCGCTGCCTGCGCTGGTGTCAAGTGCCTGGTAGTGCTCAGGAACTCAATGGGCCTGCGGCGCCCCTGGTACATCAACCCCAACCTCCTCCCCTGGTGAGCCGAGCAGCCAAGGCTGTCGCTGAGCTTTCTTGCATTGCAGGATCTCTGCATGCTGCCGCCAATGCCATCAAAGCGTAGTTGCAACCCTGGTCGTGAGGGCCGCGGTCTGCCAGAGCCAGCCTGCCACACCCCAGCCAGCCCACATGATCCGCCACGGCAATGCAGGTCGGGACCCAACGCAGAGCTCCACCCCATAGGGGGCAACAGCAAGGGGGTGGTGCTGGCCAGCGGCAACTACAACGCCAGGCGCCGCATCGACCTGCCCCGACTGCAGGCCTTCCAGGTTGCGGTGGAGCTGCAAGGTGGGCTGGGCTGGGAGGAGGGTGCCTGCCTGCCTGCCTGCCTGCCTGCTTATTTGCCTGCCTGCCCCTGCCATGCCGGGGTGTGCTGGCACTCCACACCGCCTCCCCCTCCTGAGCGCCAGCATGCCCACCCTGCCTGCCCTGCCGTGCCCCGCCCTGCCCTGCAGACGTCTCCGGCGTCTGGCTGTACCTGCACAACATAAAGTATGTGCAGTCAGCGGTGACCCTGTCCCCCCAGGTAGCCATCAAGAACACACAGGTGAACAGGGTGTGCCCACCTGCTTTTGAGCGGCGTTGGCGCACAGCTCTTTGCACTCCCTACCGCCCTGTCCTCAGCTGTGCCCCACCCTCCCCCCGGACACCTCAGCACCCCTGCCATCATCAACCGCGCTAGCGCTCCTGCAGGTGGAGGCCTACTCAGTGGTGGCATCAAACAACATCTTCACCGTGCAGCCGGCCACTGATGGCGGCCGGCCGCTGCTGCAAAACGTGTACCTCAGGTGGGACCCGCAGTGCAGCGGTGTGCTGGCGCTGCCACCGTGCTGCGCTGCGCTGCCACCGTGCTGCGCTGCGCTGCGCTGTGATGCCCTGTGCTGTGCTGCGCTGTGCTGCGTGCACCACATGGATGACCCTGCGATCCTGCATGTCTCCCTCCCCCGGACCCTGCTGACTGACTCAAGTTTTGCGCCCTGCCCTGCTCCGCCCCGCCTTGCTGCATGGCGCAGGTCGTACATGCTGGTGAAGGCGGCGGCGGGTGTCAGCAACATCAACTGGTTCAAGGGATGCCCTACGCTGGTCAACGTCACGATTGAGAACTCCCTGCTCAATGGCAACGCAGCAGGTTATGCTATACTGCGGCTACGGCTGGAGAGTGTGCGGGGAGTGCACGCCACGTGGCTGTCGAAGCACACTGCCGGATGTCAATGCAATTGATTGAAAGGAAGCTGCCTTCCCCCTGCCAGCAATAGTGCCGTCCTGTCGTTCTGTTGATGGCATGTGCCTCTCTTACTCCGTGCCGCATCCTGATCCCGCCCACCCCGCAGGCTCCTCCAACTACCTGCTGAGGAGCGACTGCCCCGCCGGCGTGGCGGGCCTCAACTACCGAGTGACCACCATGAACTATGCCCACCCCAGCGGCTGGCAGGTGGTGACAGGTGGGCACCAGGGGAGCGGGGATGGCTGCCTATCTGGCTGTGTGCCTGCAGTCTCCGGCAGCAGGCACCAGCAGCCGGCCGAGCATGTGGGGCGCCTGAGTCGCTGCGTGCTGCGCAGCGCTCTGCCCCAACGCCCCCGCCAACCACTCCCAATATGCCCCACCTCACCCCCGGCAGGCCCCTTTAAGAACCTGACTGCCTATGTGCGGCTGGGGCAGGACATTGGCAACTCTGGCGGCACTGTCACCTGGGCGGGCAGCGGCAACACGTTGAGCTGGGGCGGCTTGGACGCGCTGCAGCAGCATGTGGTCGCAATGCTGGCCAGGTGTGTGTGGGCCAGGTGTGAGAAGTGGGTGCCGCCGTGCCCTGGCAGGTGGCGTCCCGCAGGCGAAATGTGCCCATTCCCTGGAAGTAACGCTTGACTCTGCAGCCAAGCAGGCAGTCAGCACATCTGAGCAGCGTGCTTGCCCCTCCCCCTCCCCGCCTGCAGCCCCAGCCCAGGCACTAAACCCATGAATGCCAACTCCAACCTGCTGAGCCTGCCCACCGTTGGCAGCTGGCCAGCCAGTGAGCAGCTGCCGCCCGCTTGCCTTGCTGTTGCTCTGCCCCCCACGCGGGGTGTGCCTGCTGAGCTGCTTTTGTACCTGTCAGTCCGCAAGCACCATTGCCGGCGTGTGCGCCCGCTGGCACCTGCCAACCCCTCACGCCCATCCCGCCTGCAGACATGGTGAAGACGTTTTATGCATACCACGTCATGATGAGCGGTGACAACGACGGCACCACCATGTCGGTGGGCCCCAGCAACCAGCAGAAGACGCCGCCGACCCTCAGGAAGCTGAACCCTGGCATCGTGGTGGAGGGGTTCACAGATGAGGGCAGGATGTGAGTCTGGCCTGCCCCCTGCCTCTTACTCTGCTGCTGGTGCTGCCGCCCTTGCTGCACCTGCCTCGTGGTCTCCGTTCTTGGCGCCTTGCTGCAGCTCCCCGGCATGCTTGCGGTGTGAGTGAGCGCAGCGACACCACGAACAGTTCTCAGGTCGTGCCAACCTGCTCCTCCCTACTCGGTCTGCATGCAGAGCCAAGCACCAGGTTGCCATCCGCCTAAGGAACATCTCCAGAAGGTGGGCACAGCCACACTGTGGTGCTGCCAGCAGGGCAGGGGCTGACAGACCGCAAGCTCAGTGGCTACAGCTGCTTGTCCCATGGAGCGGCTGAGCATCCAGCTGCCAACCGCGCCGCCCAGCCACCCTCTCACCCTTGCAGGATGCTCACACAGGACGATATGAGCGCCGTGGAGTTCCGCCTGCTCATCGGGGTGCCCAACCTGGCCAGGCCACAGCCAGCGCGGCGCCACTAGGAGCCAGGAGGCCTCCAGCACATGTGCAGCATACGACAGATGTTTGCCAGGGTCAGCTCACTCACATGGAACACCCTACGTCCGCGCCAGCTGCTGCCGCTGTGCACGTGCTATATTTGCATCATTGATGACGCGCCATCTTTATTCGTTGCTCATTAATCGGGTCATAACCTTACTACCTGTTTTTCCCACCCATCAACTCACACCCTCCCCGCCCCTCAGCACGCGCTGGTCAGCCTCGGAGGCTGCACCCGGGCGCTGCGCATAGACAGCACACCTGCCTGTTTGGCTAGCACCGCTCTGTTGTGCCGCCACTCCAATGGCAGTCCACCCATCACCGCCAGTTTTGCACAAACGCCTTCTTTGCTCTTTTCATTTTCAATTTCTTTGTTGCCAGCCTTCGGCAGATGTAACATACACGGCTTGAGACAGAAGAGATCGTGCACAGAGCAAGGGGCGTGTGCGCAGCACTGGCAGCAGTGTGGCACCAAGGCAGCTGCATCAAGAAATGCCGTGCTTGTGACGTCCTGCCTGCTGCTGCCCGCTGCCGCATCTCACTCGCCCTGGTCACGCCTGGCTCCCCCAAACCGGCACGTCACGGATAGCGAGAAGTCCAGGCTCTCTGTGTAGTGCGCCCACCTGCGGGCGGTGCGGCAGCCAGGCAGCTGCCTTCAGATGGCACAACCTGGCGCTGCCTGCTGAGCGCTGGGCAGCTTCCCAGCGCGGCGTGCTAACAGCATGCCACTCTCTGACGCAACACCTTCAAACCCACGCTCCAGGCACACCTGGACGGGAAGAACACTACGTCCCCCGGCTCAAGCAACGCCTCCTGGGCGGTTGCACGAGCAAACAGCGGGAAGCGGCCCGGCTGGGGGGCGTGCATGTTGACGCGTGAGCGCCGGCGCAGCAGGTGGGTGTCTGCATGGGCCAGGTGGGCGCACTGTATTTAATGGGCGTGTTGGATGGAGGAGGGCATTGGGCTGGAGGTGCAGTGATTGAGCGCGTCACACGACAAGCCACTCGCTGCCACCCGCCGCCTTCACTCCATGCCCGCCCACCCACCGACCTGGGTAGAAGTACAGCAGCGGCAGCTGGTCGGGCCCCCAGAACAGCATGCGCTTCCTGCAGGCAACATACGTGGTGGGTTCAGCAGCCAGCAAGCCAGCCGCAAGGGCAGCTCTCATGCAGGGCGATGCCAGGCGGCGCTCAACCTCAAAAGCACCCAACTGCATGCAGGCAGGGGCACCCAGCGCACCTGCCCCTGATCTGGGTCAGGAAGGAGTGGCTCAGGTCATAGTGTGTGGGAGAGATTGCGCCCTGCGGCCCCGCCCACACACGAGCAGCCTGGGTCTGGTGCAGGCGCTGCTGCTGCTGCTGCTGCTGCTGCTGCTGCTGGGTGCTGCTGCCATTCTCCGGCCAGCCCAGGGGCAGCACAAAGGGCGGGGAGGAGAGGTCGCAGTCTGCTAGCAAGCTGGGAGGCAGCTCCGCCTGAAAGTAGGCATACTCATGTGATCCGCCCGCTGAGCTGGCAGGGCTGTCGGTGCTGACGTGGCCGTACACGAGCGGCGGCAGCCCACAGGGGTTGCCTCGCTGCATGCGCGCCGCAAACTCGGCAGCACCCATGCTGATCAGGCAGCTGGGCAGTGCGGGTGCCCCTGCAACAGGGAGGCGAAAGTGCGGTGAGCAGGATGAGAGGCAGGGGAAGGGGAGAGATGATACAGGAAGCAGAGGGCACTGTGAACCGCAGCGGGTCTGCACAAAGGGCTGGCAAGCTGGGCAGGTGGGGCAGTGGGCAGGTGGGCAGGTAGGTAGGTGGGCAGGCACGCAAGTACGGCCCTCCCCGCGAGCGCCCCACACCCACCTTGCTGCTGCGCCATCAGGGCAGCCAGGCGGGGCTCTGTGAAGGGAAACATGAGGGAAGGCGCCAGCCGGGCGCGCCCCTCCAGCCCTGCCGCTGCCAGGCTTCCCAGCGACCAGCGCTGCACCGCCGGCCAGTGCGCGGCTGCACCCTTAAGCAGCACCGGTTGAGGAGGTAGTTCTGATGCAATGGCGCCGCCGGCTACTGCAGCGGCAATGAGAGCGGCTGCCTGCTCTCGAGCCTCCTGCCGGACCCAGTCCACAGTCAGCACAGGGCCGGAAACAGACGCTGCTACAGGGGGCGGCGGCGCGCCCACCAGATTGCTCTCCATGCTGCCGCCTGCTGTTGCCGCCCAGGCACGCACCCGCAGCCGCTGCCACCAGCTGGTGCCAGGGCTGCCAGGCCCCCAGCTGCTGCTGCTCCTCTGCCTGCTTCTGCCACCTGTATGATGTGTCAGCCAGCCGGGCTCTTCTGTCAGCATCAGCTGCAGAAACATGCTGTCCAGCTGCGTGGCCAGCCCCGCAGCTGCTAGCGACCCCGCCTCCACTGCCGCCTGCCGCTGTTGGGCCTGAGCTGCAGTGCTGCCGTTGTCAGCAGCACCGTCTGACAGCGCGACGTAGAGCCGCAAAGCATCGGCCAGCGGCTGCCGCAGCTCCGGGAGCCGCTCTGAGGTGCAGTGCACACACCAGAACAGGTCCCGGCTGTACTGCAGCGGTGGCACTGCTGCTACTGCTGCTGCTGTGCCGCTTGGGGCGGCTGTGCTGCCCGCCGCGCCCCGAGAGGCGCTGCTACTGCTGCTGCTGCCGCTGCCATGTAGGCACAGCTCCAGCGCCGCTCGTATGCAGCGCTTGAGCGCCCAGCGCACCGCCCTGGCGGCAGCGCTCAACGCTGCCTGGCTGCCGCTGCTGCTGTTGTGGCTGTCATCCATACCGCACTCCCCACCATCGGCAGCTGCATCAGCCAGCTTCTGCTGAGCGTGCAGCAGCGCCGATGCCACGCTGTCGACCAGCTCCGGCAGCAGCTGCAGCGGGGGCAGCGCCGCCACGTCCGGCAGCAGGGCCGGCAGGTCCCAGCCCCACAGGCACACCGCCTGCGAGAGGGGGCAGAGCAGAACAGGAAGATGTTGGCATCAGGGCAGGCAAGGCAGGCTACACACAATAGATGCAATGAGCCAGCAGGCAGAGCACTGGCACAGGAAGTGGCAGCACAAACTAGGGAAACGAACCGGCTGCCTCCTTCTCCCTCGTATCTTCCAAGGTAGCCCTGCCCTGGCCCCTGCCCACCTGAGTCTTCAGCTGGAAAGCCAGCGCCGCATGGTCAACCAGCGCTGAGGGGGGAAGAGGCGCCAAGCCTGCAGCTGCCCCTGCTCCTGCTGCTGTCTCTTGCTGCTGCTGCCAGCGCTGTGCCCAGGGTCGCAGAGCAGAGCTGGGTGGCAGCGGCACCGTTTGGAGCTCCACCTGCGGCCCAATCGTCGAGCACAGGATTGCAATTCAGCGTTGCGGCAGTGCGTGATAATGCATGTGCACTTGCCTTACACTGCAGCATGTGTGGCTGACTCCAGGCCGCACCTTGGTGCACCGAGGGAATTGGCGCTGCAGGCGCGCCGCCTCAGCCTGGAGGCCCTTCGCCGCTGCCACCTCCGCTTCTGCTGCTTCTGGCGCGCTGCCGCTGGCAAAGCTTTCGCCATCTAAGAGGTGCAGCACAAGAAAGTCGGCATCAGAGATGCCTGGGATGAAGCATCCAGGCTGCACCAGGCTGCCTCTCAAATAAACGCCAAGCAGGCGGCTGCCCAGGGCGGAGCGGCAGGCTGCCACCGCTGCCTCCAGCAGAGGCTGCAGCTCTGGAGGCATAGCTGAGAGTGTGGGGTTGCAAGGGACGAAGCCTTCGGCAGTGAGCTCCGAGGGCGCCTGCTGGATGGGCCGCACTGGCGGCGGCCCTGGCGGGGGTGGCCCAGGAGCAGTGCCGGCAGCTAAGGTGGCGGGAGCGGCGGTGACGGCAGGCAGCTGGGATCTGCGGCCTTGCGCGCCTCGCCGCGATGGTCTCCAAGACGCAAACAGTGCGAGCACGCGGTTGGCCGGTGGCGCGGTGGGGCGCCGCGGCTGCCAATCGCTGCAGGTGACGGAGGAGGAAGCCATGGCGCCCCTAGCTGCTTTACCTGCCGACCTGAAGCAGATGTGGTCTTTCAAGAAGACCAGCAGGCAAAGCTGAGCTGTAGGCTTGCTGCCGCTGCCGCCAGCTGCCACCGCCTTTTATCCCCTGGGGGGGCATCACCCAAAGTTCCAGGACGCACTCGAACTCTTAGAGTGATTGTGAAGATAGTTACTCCTTTCAAGCAATATCGCAGTCTAGACAGGCGTTGTCACCACCAGCAGCAGCAGCAGGGACAACAGCCAGCCTGCCGCCGCTGCTGCCGCCGGCCCTGTGCTACGTGCCTGTGCTCAGCGCCTCCTGTGCTACTTGCTTTGCTGCAGGGGGGCACAGGTTAGCACAGGAGGGGGGCGTGTGAACTTGGTGGTCATGCAGGAATCGGTGGTGTGACAACAGAGGCAGGGGGTACAGCGCCAGCGGAAGCCGCCATGGCCACTCTCGCTTCCTCCGCGACAGACAAACAAGGAGAAGAAAGCATTATCTGCGCCGGTCATGAACTTCTATCATCCTTTGGTGGTAAAACCACCTCACGCGACGATGTCCACATGGCGCTTGGTCGCTTGGTAGCGTGCCGAGGCGTCACCATGCATATTGACACCGGCCCGGCCTCAGTCCTGGTGCCAGTCAGCACCATTTCAGAGCACCTACAAATCGGCCACCCTGGTGCACCCGACGAAGCACATAAACAGTATGGCGTTTGTGGTGTAAATGTGCCAGCGTGCCACACACGACAGGCGGAGGGGAACTGAAGCCTGCGCAGCACCCACGTGGGTGCCAGAGACGTGGGTGCTGTAAGCTTGCCCGGGTCCCTCATCAGCGCCCAACTGCAGCCAGCACTTGCCACGTCGCATTCGCCTGCAAAGGTTTCGTCAAATGCTGGAATCACACCGTGCGTCAAAGGGGGCAGGCACACTGCAGCTGAGGCCGGGTCGACGCCTCACCACCGCCGGGAGATCTCGCTACAATTATGCCTGTTTGCATAATAACATCTATATTAGGTTTTAAAGCAGCCTAACGATGATCGGCTTTACAGTTGACTTCAGGTATGTACATTAGCCTGATTCATATCCCCTTGTCGGTTCTTGGCCGCCACGCAGCTGTGGCGCCCGTCTGGCGCAGCGGGCGCAGCAGGCAGCTGGCGGCAGATGTCTTTCCGAGGCCCTTTAGGCGTTCAATTTTCTGCGTTGCAACCCATTATACACAAACGAAGCAATGCGCCCCTCGTTCAAGGCGGCCACTTCGGTTGCGGCGGCGCTCTTCGTCGCGTTGTGCCTCTGGGCGGCGCTGTCGAGTGGCGCTTTTGGACCATCAGCCGCGCACGGCAAGGGCTCTGCGGTAGCGGGGAGCCGCCGCCTGCTCCAAGACCAGGTGCGCACAGCTGCTTGCCGGCGCCCGCCGCTCCGCCCCGCTCTGCTGCTGTGGAGTTCCCACAAGCAACGTCACAATTCCTTGCACCGTTCCCGACCGCCTAACGCTGCATGCCCGACTTTATGCCCGCAGATCACAGTTCCGCCACCTGCCACCGCCTCCTTCGACCAGCACCCATCCTCCTCTGTCCACCCTGATGACCCTGATCCACCCCCGGCTTGGCAGATCGGGCTTGGCCTCGTCTGCGCGATAGTGGTTCTTTTGGTCCTCTTCAGCATATTCACGGGCGAACAGTGTGTTTGGGGACTCATTTGCCTCCCTTGCATCTTGGCGGCTTTCCCAGTGTTGCTCCTCGTTCAGCTCTTTGAGGAATGCTGCCCGAGCGTGTGCAATCCTGTTGAGGAGCCAGCACCCACCAACAGTGACACCACATCAGTGGAGCTGCCGGCCGCAAGCGCTGCTGCTGCTACTGCAGAGACAGTCCTGAACGCACCCACCCAAATCCACCTGCCTCCCGCGCTGACCTCTGACCTGGAGAAGGGGCTGTGCTGCGGCACCACAACCGCCGAGGAGGCATGAGCATTGAGACATATGCTGCCTGGCTTAGTCAAGGAATGACCGCGTGCTGTCAACGTGTAACAACAGGCCAATGTGCGTGCAACTGCTAACGCAGGCAGGCGGTCAGGCAGGCATACAGGGAGGCTTGGGAGCGGTCAAATTGAGTGCCGGCAAGTTGGGTGCTGTGCAGTGCCCTTGCCTCTGGTCAGACAATCGGCCCCGCCTTGCGGGTGCCCAGTCAGTCCATCGGCTCTGCCAGCAGCTGCAGCAGCACCTGCAGCGCAGCATCGCCGCCGCCCTCTGTCACCCACTGGCACCCGCTCTTGACATCCTCGTACCGCACTCTGCGGCTGTCCAGCGCCGTGCTGCTGCCATCAAATGCCTGGCTGCAGGGAGCAATGGCGGGGCAGGGGAGGGGCAGGGGCCACGTGAGGGCTGTGCAGAACATGGGTGGTTGGGCTGAGAGCCGCCAGATCGCAGCATGTGGCAGGAAGAACATCGGCAGCAGGACCGGGCAGCAGCAGGCCAGGCGGTGCGATGGGCAGCACATGCCTGGCTGCCAGGCGGGTGCACGAGCGGTGAAGCAGGGACATAGCAGGGACATAGCAGGAGACCACTATGCATGGAGACTCACAAGCGTGTTGAGAAACCGAGACGCGCCGCTGGCAGCACGCCCGCGCTTGGCAGCAGGGGCAACAGCTGAGCAAGTATGCTTTTCACCTCCTGCTGTGCAGCCTGCACATCATGCGCCTGCATGTGGCGGTGTGGCTGCTGGGGCGGCACAGGTCCCTGTAGTGGCTGCTGACCCCCCGCTGCCTCGTGCACCCGGAACAGGGGCGGCTGCACCGCTTGCTGGGATGCCGCGACTTGGGGGCTAGCAGGCCCGGCTGCAACTGCCTCTGCTCGGCCGTGTGTAAGCAGATTGCTCAGCTGCTGCACCGGCGGTGCGCTTGGCAGCGGGCATAGAGCTAGCAGCCGGTGCCTCCACTTGGTCTTGCTGCCGCTTTCGGCCGGCCTCTGCCTCGGGATTGACTGCTGTTGCGGCTGCTGCTGCTGCTGCTGCTGCTGCTGCTGCTGCTGTTGGCGTTGGCCCATGGGCTGCTGGCATGGCTGTTGCAGGCCGCTGGGCTGCGGCAGGCACAAAGTGCTGCTGCTGCTGATGCGCCGTCCGCTCCGGCTGCTCTACCTCCTCCCCACCTTCCTGTGCCGCCACCACCTCTGTGGGCTCCATCTCAGCTTCACTGGCAGCCTGATCAACCTGCTGCTGCTCCTGCTGCTGCTGCTGCTGCTGCTCTGGCTGCGGCTGGTGGGGCAACTGCTGCTTCCGCGCTGGGAGTGGCGATTGCTGCTGCTGCTGCTCCTGGCGAGGCTCGGGAGACGCCTGCGGCTGCGCAGCTGGCGCCTGCTGCTGTGTCGCCAGTGCGTGCTGCTGTGCCACCTGCTGCTGCTCCCCACCCTGATGCTGCAGGCCCTGCTTCTGACCCCGCTGGTTTGGAACACCCGAGTCGAGCAATGGGCGGGCGTGAAGCACGCGCCGCACCAGTCCTTGCAGGCGGCCGCCACTGCCCTGGGCCCCTACCGGGCATGCCGTCTGCTGGGCCCGCTCCTGCTGTGGCTGTGCCAGCTGCGTGTCTGGCTGCTGGGCCGGCTGCGGCACTAACTGCTGCTGCTGTGGCTGCTGTGGCTGCTGCTGCCGCTGCGGTGGCGAGAGCTGTAGCAGCTGCCCAGAGCCGCCAGCGCCGCCAGCCTGCTGAGCCTGCTGCGGCTGCCTTTGCTGCACACATGGCTGCTGCTGCTGTTGCCCCGACTGCGCCTGCTGCTCCTGCGCCTGCTGCTGCCCTGCACCAGCAGCGCCGCCAGCCTGTCCGCCCTGCTGAGCCTGCTGCTGCCGCTGCTCCCACTCTTGGATGGCCTGCTGCCGCTCCTGCCGCTCCTCCTCAACCTCCTGCTCCCGCTGCCGACGCTGCGTGCTCCCCTGAGACTGCCACTCTTCTGACAGCTGCTCGGCAGCTACTTTGCACTCAAATGCCTGGAGCGCTGCCCGGTGAGCTGCCAGCTGTGCTGCCACGATTGCGGGAGTGCGGGTCATGCAGGGCACGCCTGCTGCCACTGCGGCTGCCGGCCCGGCGGGGAAGCTGCAGGCTGCGCAGTGCCACGGGGCGTCCGTGCCGCTCAGCCTGCGACAGGGCACGGCACACATGAGTTGGAAGGTACAGCATGTGCACAGCCACCATAGGTTTGTACGAACGGCCGGCAGACCAGCACCAGGCACTCCTTTGGCTGCATACAGTTGTGGGGAACCGCTCACCGCTCAAAATCCTGGTCGGAGATGCAGCTCTGGCAGACCTCAGCCACGCCACACCTGCAGGCATGCATTGGGGCTATTCAGCACACCATGCTGCGCTGCGAGCTAGCCTTTGCAGGTGCTGCCCAAAGCAGGGGGCAACGGGGTGGAGCTGCAGGGCGAGCCGGTGAGTGCTGCCGCAGGAGCAGGGCTGCCCTAGCGTGCGCTCACGTGTCGCAGACAAACGAGTCGCCGCTGCCATTGGCGTCGCAGAAGCACTTGCTGCAGGGACGGAAGGAAGGGCAAAGGAAGGGGCAGGACGGAAGTGAGGGCAGCGTGTGAGGGTTCGGTTGGCAGCACGTGCCAAGCAGCGCACAGCTCCACACCGCCCGCAGGGCACAGCAAAGCCCGTAGGCAACCGGCGCAGTGGCGCACCGACCTGCAGATGTCTGGAACGCAGGCGCTGCACCAGGTGTGCTTCCAGAACCGCTCCGACACCTGCGCGGGCAGAGTGGGCCATTGGGACCGCCAACAAGCAACGGTGATGGATCACAGCCGTGCGCAGCATGCGCAGCGCAGCAGGCGCGGTGGCTACAGAGCAAAGGGCACTCTCAGCAGGGAGGCAAGAGCCTGCTCACCTCCACGCGATCTGGCTCCTCGCCCGACTTGCGCTGGAAGGACAGCTGCAGGCAAGCCCAGCAGGCGGGCAGGGCAGGGCATGGGGTGAGATGCGAGGGCAATGGTTGGTGAAAGCCCCCACCGCTTTCCGCAACCCGTTGCCCTCCCAGCTGCTTCAGATGCACGTGTACTGATCCCAAGAAGCAGCCCGCTCCCAGCATGGCAGGCCGTCCTGCCACGAGGCACACACTATGCTATGTGACACGCCGTCAGCGCACCTGCAGCCCACGCGGCAGTGGGTCCTGGCCGGGCAGGCGCTTCAGCAGGAAGCGGTGGCACCCCTTGCTCACCCACCACTCGGCAACCTGCAGACGGTTTGCCGGGGGCAGGTGGGTGCGCAGGGTGCGAGACACAATGCATTTGTGGCACACAGGCCTATAGCCGGCGCAGCAGCCCTGGTTCTTGACACCCGGCCTGACCGAACCGCCCCTTCCAGATATCACCTCGCACATGCCAAAGTAGGCGTAGTACCCCTTGTGGGTGGCGCCCGGCCTGTCCAGCAGCGGGTTCAGGCCGTGCACCTGCACCAGAGGGGCGTGCCAGGTGCATTGGGTGCAGGGGCTGCATGGGAGGCTGGCTGCCCTGGGGGATTTCCCATGGGGTAGGCAAGACAGTGGCTGCCCTGGGGGATTTCCCATGGGGTAGGCAAGACAGTGGCTGCCCGAGTCGGGCAGAGGAGCAAGAGGCAGTGGAGGTATCACCTTCACTGCAAGGCGGATCGGCGAACCGGTGGCCTGGCACAGCCGCAGGCCGTCGTTGCCCTCCTCAGCCACGGCCTGGCCTGCGGGGTGGGGTGGGGTGGGGTGGGTAGCAGCAGAGGGGGGCATGAGCGAGAAGCAGGGGGTGCAACGTGTGGGCCCCCCTCGGCCACCTCTGCAAGCGGCCTGCCACAGCTGGTGGGGCAGCCTCCTGCCAGCGCAAGCAGGCAGCAGCCAGCGCAGAGCGGCCAGCGCGTTTGCTGCCGCTGCTGCCCTGCAGCGCTGCTGTCGCTGCTGCACTCAGCACTGCAGCTGCGCTCACCTTCAATCACGCAGACCCACTGCCCCAGTCCCTCCTCCAGCGCCCCCGACAGCACGTGGTTGGCGTACCCGCCATCTGCGGCACAGGGAGGAGGCATCAAGAGCGGTTGGGAGGGTCAAGTGCAAGCATAGCTGGGGTGCTTGCACACCAAAATGCCGCAGTCGCAGCACAGCAGCAGCAGGGACCTGCGCTGCCAGCGAGGCAGCAGCACTTGCATGAATGACGGCAGGCCCACCACCCCAACACGCACTTATTGCCACGGTGACGGCTCGCTGCTGCCCCTGCTTCCCCTGGGGCTCCTCCAGGCCGATGCCGCCCACCAGCTCGCTCCCCACACCGCAAATGTACATCTGGCTCCGAGAGTGCCATGGGAAGCCGGGTGGGATGAAGCTGGGGAGGGGCCCAGATGGGAAGATGCGTACGTGATGCACATTGCTGCGCGGGTCGCTGCGGCAGAGCTTGGCAGCCTGCCACCAAGGAGGGAGCGCAGGAGAAGGAACGTTGTGGTGGGGTGCAGGGAGGGAGGGCATGAGATGCACAGTTGTGGTGGAACGCAGGGAGTCATGGCATGCCAGCTACCGCTTGTGCCGGCTACTGCTCCTGCTCACCTTCCAATCGGGTTTCTTCTGATCAGGGTACGCTGCACGCACACTGCACGCAATAAGCAGGGTCAAGGGACAGCAGTCAGCTTTTAGAAAGGCGCAACCTCCACCAAATCAGCACGAGCCTGCCCGCGCGCCGCCCGCCCGCCGCCCGCCGCTGCAGCTGGGGTTGGCAGCATCCTCAGGCCTGCAGTACGCGCGATCCCGGCTCTTCAAAGTGGCTTCCTGGACATCAAGCGCGCACAGGCAGGCACAAACCAGCTCGGGGGCCACTGGTTCAAGAAGGAACCACACACTCGCCTGGCGTAGAGCTCGTCGTGGCACTTGAGCGAGGAAAAGAACTGCAGCAGGGATGACAAAGCACTGTGAGCGCCGGACGCAACATATACCTCCCTTCAGGTCGCTGACAGCGCGATGCACCCCACCTGCTCCTGTGTAGGTGCCGGCATGCTGCGGGAACCCCAGAAGGCAAGTCTATCCGATCAAAGGCCAATTGGTCATACTGGGCGCCACCGCCGCCTTGCTGGCGCCGCCGCGCGTGGCGTCGTCGGCGGCAGTTCTCACAGCCTGTTGACACCCTACTGGCGAGCTCCCGTGCTATTGGTCTATTTGTGGGCTGGTGTTGAAGTGCCCCGTGATCTGCAGCATGGCATTGTGTACGAACCTGGAACTGAGGGCTCGCCGCCAACAGATGTAGCTGCAGCGCCAGCGGAGGCCTGGTGCGCACGGTCAGCGCACGGTCAGCGCAAACCATGTGCACTGGTGCCTCTGGCAAGGCATTCAGCTCCTGGGGTTAAATATTACAGGCGCCAACACAGATCAGACGCTGAACCTTGGCACGAGCATTGCCTGCCCCAGTCCTCTACGAGTTGTGCCTACCCCTGCGTTTCGGCCTGCCTGCCTGCCGCTGTCCTGCAGGCAGCTGCGTGCCAGCCACCTGCCAGCTGTGCTGCTTTCTTCTGTGCAGCCTGTCCTGACCTATCATGTTGACATTCCCTGTGATGTGTCTTGGGAGGCACAGCGTGTGGCCCATGCAGCTACTGTGGATAAGGGACACCCTGACACCCTGATGTGTCACTGTCACGCTGATTCATCTTGCTGACTGGGGATTGGCAGGCACAGCACAGGCCCAATTACCTTGCAAGAAAAGCAGACGTATGAAGCAAGCAGGTTATCAAACGGAGGCAGGCAGGGTGTTCAAATGCGGGGTGGGAGGTGAAAGCACATGAGGGATTGAGGGACATTGTTCCTGCCGGAACGAGTTGCAGGGACGCGGGGTTTGCAAGCTGTTGGGGCAACAATGCCAGCAGGGAGAAGCTCGAGAATTGGGCAGGCTTGTGAGGGAGACCTCCAGGGCGGCTGGGACCTCGGGCTGGGAGCTGCCTCGAGGCTTAAGCTTGCGGTGCCAGGCTCAAAAGGCAGAGCGCTGCCCGAAGGCCCATCATGCAGGCGCATGCGGCAGGGGTTCAGGCTGAGAACACGGCAGCCAGCAGCAGGCGCAGCACATCTGGGGGCAGGTTGGGTGCCCCAGCCGTGCGCTGCATGCGGACCAGGCAGCGCAGCATCGTCTGCAGCCGCTCAAACTCCGCCTGCACACAAGACGTTGGGAAGCGAGGTGTGGGTAAGGTGATAGGCACAGTCTACTGAAAGCAAACTAAAAGCCAGGCAAGGTTGAACATGAAAGGGCAGACACACAGCCAGCGAGCGCCCGGCAAGCACTGGCACTGCCTGGACGCACCTGTGGCAGGCGGGCCACCAGATGCCTGGCCTCCTCGTGCGAGCGTGCCAGGACTGCAGGCAGCGCAGCTGCCAGGCCCGGGGCCCCGGCAGGGACCTGCTCCCACTGCTCGTCGGTGAGCGGCAGACGTGCGACCATGGGAGCATAGATAGACTGCCCACTCATGCCAGGGCCGCTATCGTGCACGGCCGCGAGCAGGGACTCAGCGGAGTTGCCGCTGGCGGGCAGCAGGCGGCGCGCCACCTCGATGTGACCTTTCTCGAGGGCCACGGACAGTGGCAGGCGGCCCCAAAAGTCGGCGGTGGTGCCCAGCGCAGGCTCCCACCTCAGCAGCTGCTCCACTGTAGCCACATGGCCTCCTTCAGCGGCGTGGTGCAGTGGTGTGTAGCGTATTCCAAGCCGAGTTGCCGCCATACTTGCGGGAGGGGGTGCAGGGCCTGCCGCCGCCAGAAGCTGAACTAGAATTTTGGTGTGCCCCATTGCAGCCGCTTGGTGGATGGCTGCGCAACAGCGCTTATCTGCTGCCAGCGGCAGTGCACCGGCCTCCAGCAGCAGGCCCACCAACTCGCTGCTGCCGCTCTTCACAGCCAGATAGAGAGGCCGCTCACGGAGCACGTTGGGCACGTCTGCAGCTGCCCCAGCATCCAGTAGCAGCCGCACTGCTCCTGCATTTTTCTGCATGCTGGCAATGTGGATGGGAGTGTTCCCGTCGGCATCCACCTGCTCCGGGGCTGCGCCTGCCGCCAGCAGCTGCTCCACTGCAGCCGATGCTGACACCAAATCCGCCACGCCGCAGGCGACGTGCAGACAGCCCTGACCGTTGCTGTCAACTGCCGCTGGGTTGGCGCCGTGCGCAAGCAGCAGCGCCACCAGCTGAGGGCTGCAGCCTGCGCCAAGCACGGCCATGAGTGGTGTGCACCCTCTGCTGTCGGCGTGGTTGACGTCTGCTCCCCGCTGGAGCAGCAGCTCTGCCACTGGCGTGGCGCCCGCATGTGACGCCATGATCAGTGCTGTCACCCCCGTGCGAGACTCCCCATCCACTGCAGCACCAGCCTCCAGCAGCTGCTCTGCAGCTGCAGCGCAGCCGTGCGGTGCTACAAAGTGCAGCACCGACATGCCCAATGAAGTGAAAGCATCTGGGTCGGCACCAGCCGCCAGCAGGGGCGGGATCGCATCCCAGTGCTGGGCTGCTGCCGCCAAGTGCAGCGCGGTGATGCCTGCCTGCGGTTCAGCAGCGTTCACTGTGGTGGCGCCGGCGCCAAGCAGGCACTGCACGGCACCTGGCTTGCCAGATGCGGCCGCAAAGTGGAGGGGCACCCTGCCATCCTCGGCCTCCTCGTCGGGGGAGGCGCCCAGGGCCAGAAGCGCCTCGATGATGGGCACGCTGCCCAACTTGCTGGCATAGTGGATGGGCGCCAGACCAGATGCAGCCAGCGGGGCCGCAGGGTTGGCGCCGGCAGCAAGCAGCAGCTGCACAGTGCCCTCGTCGCCATGCTTCGCCGCCATGTATAGGCAATCTGAGCCGGCTTCAGGTGAGACAGCGTTGGGGTCAGCGCCATGCTCCAGCAGCAGCGACACCAGGGCAGAGTGGCGGGCGGTCACCGCTACCAGCAGCGCCGTCATGCCCACCTCCACTGCTGCATCCACCTCGGCCCCCGCCGCCAGCAGGCACTGTGCCACATCGTGATGCCCCCTCAGGACTGCCATCACCAGGGGGGTGCACCCCAGCTCAATTGTGCTGTTCACAGCTGTGGGCGCCTCTGCCAGCAGCTGCCGCACTTCTGCTGCCGACCCCGCCGCCGCTGCCCTGCACAGGCGCTGGCCCGCTGTCTGCTCTGCCTCCATGCCTGCCTCCCAACTATCTGGCCTGCAGCAGGAAACTATGTGGCGGGGGTTGGTCGGGTGTAAAGGAGGTTGTTATCGCGCACACAATCAGTACATGATTCAACGGCTGCAGGCGGGGCAGGCGGCGCAGCTCACCTGTCCAGGAGTGGCGGCCCAGCGGTGCTGGCAGGCGGGCACGCAGGCGGTGCAAGGTGCCAGCCGCAGGATGTGCAAGGAGGCACCTGCAGTGGGTTGCAAACCAGGGGTACGCATTGGGCAGGAGGCGTCGCTCGAAGCAGGCAGGGCCAGCTCTCTGATGGTGTCAGACGTGCAAGGCTGAGAAATCGCCATCATTGCCGGCGTTGTCATCACGTGTGGGTGCGGAGCACAGCGTTATCAACCGTGGTTCATGCAACTTATCGAGCAGTGCACCCATGCAGGATGGGCTGGACAGTGGTGCAGGCGGCGGGCGGGCAGGGCGGGCAGCAGGGCTCACGTGGCAGCGGCGGGCGGGCGGCCAGGCGGCGCGCGCGACAGCGGTGGGCCGCTGTCAGTTGAGACCGGCTCTGCATTGGTTAAAAGGTCGTCCAATGTCAGGTTGTGGTGGGGTTGCCTTGCCCTGCGCCAACCGGCGCGGCCAGCGAAAAGCCGCACCCACTCCTTTGGCGTCACCTTGGCCACGGCAGCTGACAACCACTTACCTATATCAGGATCTGGCTCACAGCTAGCAGGGGCCGGAAGGAGGCGCCGAAAGCCGTGGCACGGCCTCGATCGAAGTTCAAAGAGCACTCGGTGCTGCGGAGGGCCGTTCGGTGCTGCGCAGGGGCTTCACTGACGAGGACAGAGACGGGTACAGGGCACAGAGCTCCCTATGAGCTGCTGAACCCCCCCACCTGCCAGGCTGGCCAGCGCCGCCAGCTGCGCCACCTGTATTGCGGGCGCGGCGGCACTGCGAGGCATGGTATTGCCGGGAAATGCAAACTACAACTGTTTCTATGCAGTGTCCGTCAGGCCTGCTCGTGGGTGCACGGGTACAAGCTGCGACAGCGTCCCACTGCCGAGCGCTACCAGCAGGGGACGCGACGGGGGCGGCATTGCGCATGTTGCCTGCCCTGCAATGTATGAAACTGAATGCCATTTTTTGATTCAAGGCAGCCCACCGTTCACAAATGGGTGCAATGCAGCCAACTGTAGAGTCTCCTATCTGCCAAATTGTGCCGCCGCTCCTCCCCGCCCCAGCAGGCTCAGCAGCGGCAAAGCCCTCCTTGCTGCAGTCGCCGCCGCTACCTGCGTGTGTAGAGCGATGCTCAACCGCATCGTCGCGTCGCGCCACAGGACCCTCAGCTTCTGCGGCGTGCATACCACCTGCGCCTCGCTGCTTTCGAGAGTGAGGTCGCGCTGGAGTGGGAGCCGCTAAACTGTGACTTTACATCGTGTTGCCATGCCCTCTGCACCGCCCCGTGGAACGGAACGGTTTCGGGGCCGTCGCCGCCGCTGGTGCCGCTGTGCCGACGTCCCCCATGTGTTCTGCCCCTCCCCAAACTTTACAGCCAGGCCCAGCCCCTATGGCTCCCAAGCGCAAGGCTGCAGCCGGCAAGGCTGCTGCCACCAAGAAGGCCAAGCCGGCTGCCGAGCCGGCAGCTGCCCCCGCCGACCCTGCCATGTTGGAGCACAGCGTCGTGATCGAGCACTGCAAGTCCTGAGGAGTGTTCAAGCGGCGGTGCGTGCGCTCCCCTTGGGCAGTGCCTGCAGGGTCTGGTTGCAGCTCAGGCGCAGCAGATGCTTGCTTGGCATGCGCCTTTTGGCTGTGCCTGCCACAGAGTATTCCCCCACGGCCTGCCCCCCGCCTCATCCTCCCTCCATCAAACCTTCCTGCATTTGCTCCCGCTCCCGCTGCCCTGCCAACCGCCCCCGCAGGGCCACCGAGCTGGAGCAGCTCATCAAGCAGAGCAACCCGGATGCTCATTTTGTGATCAACGCAGAGAAGGTGGGCAGGACAGGGGCGCCACCTGGCGAAGGCCGGGGCTGGGGCCGGGGCACAAGGGGCACGACAGACGGATGGCGGTCACCCACTGTCGCCTTGCAGTGCATGGCGCCTGGCGCGCTTTCCCTGCCGTGCTGTGCTGCGCTGGTCCAGGAAAGGCAGGCCTGGACTGCCGATGGAGCTGGCACAGCAGCAGCGCCGGTGGCCGCTGCACTGGCAGCACCGGCACAGGGCTGCACTGGCCCCACAGCCCTGTTAAAAGGCACCCCTGCCCTGCTAACTCACTTCCTCCCCCATCTTGCTGCAGCCCCGCAAGGGTGCTTTTGAGGTGCGGCGCGGCGACAAGGTCTACGTCTCCCTCCTGGTGCGCCCGCCCGCCCGCCCGCCCGCCCGCCTGCCTATGGCGCTGTTCGCTTGCCGGGCAACGCGGCCGTGGCTTCCTGCTGGCTGCGCCTGCAGACCAGCTATGTGCCATGACGCGATGCAAGCAGTGCTGCGGTCCGCGCCCACCGGCCCCAACCCTCGTCCCGCCTTTGCCCCTGCGCTGCCGCCCAATTTTCCCCGCAGTCCCTGCCCCGCCCCTTCACCAAGCTGCGCTCTCTGGACCTGGCTGAGGTGGCGCAGCAGGTGGCGGCTGACCTGGCGGCGGGCGGGGCGGCTGCGGCGGTTGCCGTGGCAGGGGAGGAGAAGGAGGATGGTGGCAAGAAGAAGGCGGCTGCTGGCAAGAAGAAGGCTGCTAAGCCTGAGTCAGAGGAGGAGGAGAAGAGCGACGCCTAGCCTTTGAGGTGGTGGCAATGCTAGGAGTCGCTTGGAAGGCCTGCCCGGCAGCCGGCCCCGCCACTCTTGGCAGGCTTCCTCTGCAGACGTCAGCTGGCACTCCCTATTGCACTTCTTAAACACGTTTCGAGTGGCAGGGCCGACAGCAGACAGGGAGCGTCGCAGCGCCGCACATGACGCGCAGCAGGGAAAGGCGCCTCCCGCCGCCTGCTGCGCTGAGCCGCGTCGGCAGCGCCCAGGCCTTGGCCAACCCCAGCCCCCACCCGCACTGTCACCCCCGCAGCTGGCCCGCATGCGGGGGGGCTGTCACTGGTGGGGGTGGGCCTGGGTACCTGCCTGCGCTGCGCCGCTCCCTGGCTGCTGCCTGCCCGTGCCTGTTGCAACTTTGTGCTTTGACATTGTCAGCACGAGAATTCGTTGTAAATCTTGCAAAGAGCTCAGATGTGAACAGTGCAGTCGGAGGCAGGTGTTGGGCTTGGATTCGGATCAGATCGGCAGGCAGGAAGCAGACTGAAATACACACACTCAGCTGGCAGCGTTCAACATGAATGGTACATTAAGAATGAGCAGGAAGCGGGAACAGTGGCTGAAGCCTACGAAAGTGGAGGCGCGGGGCATAACGCGCTGGCTCCCCAGCAGCACACGTAGATCAGATCAGATCATAATGTTTCGGTCAGAGGAAGGGGCTGCGCAGGCCCAGCCCGTAGAGCGCGTTCTTCACGCTCTTGTTCACCTCCTTGGCGGCGGCAATGTGCGGCTCATCAGGCTCCACTGCGGGCGGGGGAGGCAGGCGGGCATAAGCGGTATGGTCTGATGAGCGTCACGGAAGTGCAGCGGGCACGGGCGCCACCAAGGGGCGTGCTGCTCACAACGGCCCCAGGTCCTGGCACCCCTCTTTGTCCCGCTACTGCATGCAAGCCGTAGCACCAGAGTGGAAGGCATAGGAAGTCCCACGCAGCTTCCTTCCCTCAGCATCCCCACCGGCACCCACCTGGCAGGATGTCTGCGGGGCGGCCCTGCCCCAGCCGCTGCACCACCAGGTTGGCAGCCGCCAGCCCGCTCACCCAGGCGCGCTCCTGCGGGCGGGAGGCGGGGCGGGGAGCCAGCGGCATGAGTTGTGCATTAGCGTGCCGCGAGCGCAGTCATCCAGACACATGAGAGCACTAGCACTTGAGAAGCCCCAGGCCACCCACCAGGCAGCGCTCGGCAGCTCCTGCTTGCACGTGCCAGGGCAGCCCTGCAACCCCAACCCACCCTGGGGTGCCCCCTCCCCTCCTCCCACCAACGTACCTGCGACAGCCCGTTGGCCCCGTGCTGCAGCCCCTTGACCCAGTCGCCCGCCAGGAAGAGGTTGCCAAAGCTGGTGGTCTGGGTGGGGCGCCACTGGGCGCTGCCCGGGCTGAAGTGGGTGACGGCGCGGGGGAAGCGGAGCACGGCAGAATCGACCACCTGCGGGGGGGCACAGGCGCGGTGGGTGGGTGATGATTGTGGGAGGGGGCGTGTGATATGCATACGGTTCAGGTGGCAGGTGCATGGCGCAACACGGCAGGTCTCAGCAGGCTGGCAGCATGAGGGGATGCAGAGAGAAGCAGCGTGTGGGGCAGGCAGCGCAGGGAGCTGTGCATTGCAAGCTCAGTCGGCGGGTCGGTGGCTGGCAGCCTGGGTTTGGGCGCCTGCCTACCTTGGCCTCGCGGAAGGCGGGCTCGCACAGAGAGATGTTGGACTGCACCTTGCGCACAATCTCCTCGTCTGCACATGGGCACACAGGAGGAGCGCGTCTGATGACATCGGGAGGAGGAGGGGTGTGCAGGGCGCAGTAAAAGCACGCGCCGCCTTGTGCGGCGCCTCCCCAAGCAGGCTGTGCAAGCTCTGCCCCCGCTGGAGCCCACGCATGCATGCTCGCACCGCACTTACCCGTCAGCGGCAGCAGGCGGGTGGCGCCGTAAAAGTCGGCGGCAATCACCGTGCCCGGCTCATCCTTGTACTCATCCTGCAGCAACCCAACGTGATGGCAGGTAAAAGGCAGTGTGCAGTTCGAGCTTCGGTTCACCTGACAGCGCACGCTTGGCAGGCTGGAGGCGGGTGGTCCCAGGGTGTGAGGTCAGCCAGTGATGGCGGCAGTGCCCTGCAACAGCCACGCCAGCTGCACAGCTGCCAGCTCAGCGCTGCTGCCAGCTCAGCACAGCCGCCAGCTCAGCGCCTCGTGCCCCGCCTCACGTGCAGGTCGCTGAGGTTGAAGTACGTGGCGCCGCAGTCCTGCTCAAAGCCTCCCAGCACGTTGCACACAAAGCTGCGGGCGCGAGGGGGTGGTTGCGAATGAAGCAAGGGTGTGAGGCATTGAGCGAGCTGGCGAGAGGTGCGTGATGCAAGGTAAGACGTGTACACCTAAACATGTGCAGGCGACCGGGTTGACACCTCGTGCAAGCAAGCGCCGCCTGCTGCTGCCACAGCCTGCTCTCACCGGGTGGGGACCTTGCGGTCGAACCAGAGGCGGGTGGCGATGCAGTCAACTGCGCATGGACGGGTGGGCGCAGGCGGGGAGGCGGTGAGCTGCGGGGGATGCCAGACGGGTCCCACACCCAGACCAACCCTCCTCGCACAATCGGCTGGTGCATCACCGACTGCAGTAAGCCCGTGGCGTGCACCCTATCAACTCCTCCACACACTGGCAGGCCCATGTGCAGGCGCCCCACTCACTGGAGCGCAGGTTCATGACGTCCCGGAACTCGCGGCGCTCCGCCAGCACCCGGTTGGCCTGCACCAGCCGCTGCATGCCTGCGGGGGTGGGTGGGGGTGTGTGGGACAGTGTGTGGAAGGGCGGGTAGGTTGGGGCAGGCAGATGAGCAAGAGGGTGGGCGAAGGGTGAAAGAGGGCCGCTCAATCAGCACCAGCAGAGTGCAGCAGAACTGCCGACGGCGGCAACAGGGCATGCAGTGCGGCTTGGGGCTGCTGCTACCTCCGCAGAGCACACCCCCGCCTGCCGCTTTGGCAGCAGGGGCACACAGGCCCCTCACAGAGAGCTGGTGACGCACCACAACATCCCGCCTGCCCACCTGCAATGCTGATGGCAAACACCACGGCGTCCGCCTCAAAGCGCTCCTCCTCGCCGGTGGCAGTGTTGCGGGCAACCAGCGCAGTCACGTTGCCGGCAGCATCCGTCTCAATGGCGCTCACCAGGCGGCCACCCTGCAAAGTGCGTGGCCGGGGGGAAAGGGGGCCGGCTGAAAGTGAGGCAAGCACGGCGGAGAGGAGAGAGAGGCGCTGGTGGGCACGAGCAACGCAATTGAGTGCATGGCAGGCGCGACACTGCATAGCAACAGTGACCCGGCCCCCGGCATGCACAGCGTGCCTGGATTTTGCCGCCGTGCTGCTTGATCTGCTGGATCAGCGGGGTGAAGATTGTCTCGCTGATGCTGCCCTTGGCCCAGCACCTGCAGGAGGGGCGTCCAGCAGGGGGGTCCAATGGTTATGTCCCCCTCACAAAGCATCAGAACAGCCAGCCACCAGTTGTGATGTTTCAGTGCTGCCAGGGCACCTTCCTTGGCAGACGCAAGTTCCTCTGGCAGGCATCGGGGCCGGCGGGGGCTGTGCTCACACATCAAAGTCGGACTGGTGCGCCAGTGCGTAGAAGTAGAGGGTCTCGATGACCACGGCCGCCGACAAGTCCTCGGGGGGCGCAAACAGGCCCACCTGGGGTGCTGGGGGGCGGAGCGGGCAGGCAGCCTCACATGGTGTGTGCTGACAGAGCTTACTCCGCGCTGGGCACACGGCTTTGCCATTGCTGTGTGCACATGCGGCACCTGAACTGGCTATGATGCACGGGCACCGCACTGCGCATGCCTGCCCCGCCGTGCCTGCCCCGCCCCTGCCTGCACGGCACCCGCCCCTTCAGCCTGCAGACCCATGTTCCGCCCTCACCAGCAGTGTGGGCTTCAGGAACTGTTCGTACGCCTTCTGGGTGATGCCGAATTGGCGGAACATCTGAGGGCAGGGGGGAAAGCGATCGCAGGTGCGTGCTGAGCTGGCAGCAGGGGTGGGCTCTCAGGATATGGTTCGTCCTGAAGTTGAATCCTCTTGGGGATGTGAACAGCGTAACGACTAGGGTTGGGCACGCTCAGCACAGGGAGGCGAACACCCAGTGTCCACGCTGACTCCAGGTGTGAGCACATGCAGGCAGCAGACTGTGCGTGGAGGCACGCCTCCAATCCTGCCACTGGAATGCACCGCTCGCAGCTGTCTCCCCACAGTGGGCGGCAGCAGAAATAAGTCAGAAAGCGCGCACCTCCAGGGCCGTCATGGAGTCGTACCGCTCGTAGCTGCCGGGTGTACTGCCGAGGTCAATGGCGGTGTACAGCCAGGGGATGATGGTGGCGCGGTCAGCCAGCGGCAGGTTGCTGCGCAGGGGGAAAGGGATGGGAGGGTGGGTGGTTGGGTGGGCACAAGCTGCATCTGCCTGCCAATTGCTGCAGAGGTGCTTGCAGCCGCCTCATCTCAGTGAGAGGCTGGTTCCGTTCTCCACTCCCTCCCTACGCTCTCCACCCCACTCCACGCACTCACTCGAACAGGTTGAACGTGTGCACAAACTGGCCAAGCACTGCGGGCAGGCGGGGCTGCTTGGAGAAGACGGGGGCCTGGGTGATGAGCTTGCCGTCGGACCCCCAGAAGCCAGAGGTCTCAAAGTCTGCAGGCAGGGAGGGCGGGGTGGGCAGGCAGGTGAGCGCACCGATAGCAGGGAAGGGATGGAAAACATGCAAGCCAACAAGGTGGCTGGATGCCCAGAAACAGTGACGCGCCCCGCCTGCTTGCCGCCCGCCCACTAGCTCGACTACTTGTCGGCCTGCTCGCCCGCCTGCCAGCCTGCCTGCCCGCCTCCCCAGCTGACCTGTGAAGGGCCACGGGATGCCCAGCTCCTTGACCATCTTGAAGATGTTGTGGTACTGCGGCAGAAGGAGGGGAGGGGCAGCGAGCAGGGTAAGGAGGCAGAGGGGTAAGGCAGAGCGGTGGGCACCCCAACACAGGAAGGTGACGTGGCTCCAGGGCGAGCAACGGCTGCTGCATGTCCAGTCAGCTAGGTTGCCTGCCTGCACGCCGGCTTGCTTGCCTGGTACCAGAACCCTTTGACGCCTGCTTCAACGGCACGCCCCTGCGGAGTGCGCCAGCCCGCTGCAGCCAGCACAACACGAGGGGTGCGGCAACGCGGGTCAGGGAAGCAAGGAAGAGGGTCGGGCAGAAGCAAGCACCACCGCCACAACCCCACTCCAAGCCGATACCGCCAGCAGAAGCAGACCAAGCCAGTGGAAACATATGCACAGCTAGGGCCGCTGTGTCCCCAAGCTCCTCAACTTGAGAGCGTGCTGGTGGGCCGGGTACTGAGCAGGGCAGGCGGACGGCAGAGCGGAGCCAGGCGGCGGCGCACCCGACAGGCCGCCAGGGTTGGGCGCTGCATCCAGAAGGGTCACATCGTACCCCTGCTCTGCCAGGTGCTTTGTGGCGCCAAAGCCTACGGAAGCATGGGAAAGAGGGAAGGAGGCGGGATGGGCACTACAGCAGTATGGTGCTCTCACCCACCTCCTCGACACAGCTGTGTAGCTGCTCGGTGGTGGTGTGTACCGCACCACGCATCTACCCTGCAGCTGCTGGCTGCCCGCATCACCTGCCCAGCCGCCGCCTACGACAATAACCTTCTTGGGCTGCGAGCCTGGCTGCGTGCCATTGGCGCCCGTGGCACTTGCCGCAGCCAGCACGCGACAGCGGCGGTGGCGGCGGCGGCAACTAGTGGCTGCTGCCTGCGGCACGACGGGCGCCGCTGCGATCGCCAGCATGATCCGCGTTATATATGTTGCTAGTGCAAAGCCGGGGGCAGCAGGCTGGGTGGATGGTCGGCGCGCAGAAACTCCCACGCCGGTTTCTCGGGCCACTGCTGGGCTGTGCAGCAGGCGGTAAACGGGTCTTGAAACGACGCTGACAGCAGGTGGAAGCGAGTGGCGCAAATGCGTGGGCGTGATGGAAGTGGCTGCAGCGGCGGGGGTTCCGCTGAGCTGGCCAGCCGTGAGGACTGCCCTTTTCTTGGTGGACCCTGTTCCCGGCCTGTCATCCCTCCTTTGCGTTTGATGAGAGTAGTTTACATGTGAAAAAAGAGTACAGGCACTGCGTGGACAGGTGTGGCCATGCAACGTGCACAAGGTGAAGAGTTGGTCGAGCACAACCTGCTGTTGTGCGGCGACACAGGGCGGGCCAGCATAGTAGGCGTGAAAAGCGGGGCGGGATGGGCCCGGAACGAAATAGAAGTCTTCGAGCTCACATGAAACAATCATATATGTGTGCCTGGCGTACTCAGGCTGGGGGGTCATTTGGGCTGGAGGTGCCACGCGGACCCAGCCTGGCAGGCTCCCAGCACAGGGGTAGCCAGGCGGGGCCGGCTAGCCAAGCGGCGCTGCCTACAATTGTCTCACTCTGCTCCTGCTACGCCCCCCTGGCACGCCTGCACAGGTCCCCATCTTGTCCGTGCCCCCTGCTGCTGGAGCGGCGTGCTACCCATGCCCTCGGGCTGCAGAGCTGTTTCTGTCTTCTGGCTCGTCTTCCTGGCCTTACTCTCTTCAGGCTGGTGTGGTTCAGTTGATGCCCAGGTCGGTCTCGTACACCTCGATGCTCTTGAACAGCTCGCTGCAGGCGGGGCGGGGGTGAGGCAGGGGGGGCAGGTGAGGCACTTCAATAGGGCAGCCGAGCGAGAGAAGAGGGCCAGCCAAGCGCAGTGGTGAGCTGGGGCGACAGCGCGTGCTCCCAACTGTGGCGGCGGCTTGGCACGCACTAAAACACAGGCAGCCAACGCTGCACCGCCGCCACGCAGTTTCTTCCTCACTTGAACCAGGCGACTTCCCCCTCACCCGAAGTTCCCCTTGCCGAACCCGCCGCAGCCGCCGACCTCCGCTGGCAGCATCGCCCGCTGGCTCTTGGACCGCTCAGCCGCCTCCGCCTCCAGCCGGAGCTTCTGCACATACGCAAGACGAGAGACAGGAGGGCTCGTAAAAACGTGCTTGGCAGGCGGAGGTGCTATAAAGTTGAGCGCTCCCCTATTGCCAAAACAGACGCCGGCCCTGCCCCTGTCCACTCCATGACATCCGCTCTCTGCAGGCAGGCAAGGGTTCCGCACAGACGGAAAGCGACCCGATGCTTGCAGGCTGCCCACCTTGCCGGAATCAAGCGGGCACAGGCGCTCGATGATTTCGAAGAACACGGTGGGGCGGTCCCCCAGCGGCTTGGTGAAGATCTGCAGCAGCACGCCCTGCAGGGGGGAGGGATGGAGGGGAGGCGGGCAGGCACGGAGGGGTGGGAGGCAGTGCAGTGCTGGCAAGGATGGGCAGGGACAAAAGTAGAGCCAGGGGTGGAGATCAGGAGCGGCACGCCGTGCAGGTACCTCGGGGACTGAGGGGTGTGGAGGACAGGCGGGGCGGGCAGGTGGGGCATGGGGGTTGGGAGCCAGTACGAGGGCAAAAGTCGTTGGCTTAAGCCGCCTCCCTACTGCTCCTGCCCGAGGACCCCGTGCACCCTGCCCCCTAGCAGACAGCCTCCGCCCACCCACCCCGCCTTCAACAATTGCATCCCACCCGCTACCCCCCACCCGTCTGCACCCACCTGGTCATCCTTGTCCACCAGCAGCCCCAGCTCTTCGACATCCTGGTACTGCAGGGGGAGGAGGGGGGAGGGCCACAGGGGGCAGCGGGCAAGCGTGGGTCCAACCAGCCCGCCAGCAGAGCCGTGCTGGTTGGATGCACGGGTGCAGGCAGGTGGGGCAGGATGGCACAGCAGCACACCAGCGACACAGCAAGTCTGAAGCGCAGCGCACCTGCTGCGGCGTCAGCAGGCTGCCGATGCGGTCGGGCAGCTTGCGGTAGTAGTCGGGTGAGGGGGAGGGCATGAAGTCAAAGCCTCCCAGGGCGGACCTGCGCCAGGGAGCGGCAGGGAAGCGGGCTGGGTCGAGTGGCCAAGCTGCGACCGCCCTCCCGGCCAGCCGACCGCTGCTGAAGACTTGAGGCATTTGTGACAGGTCATCCACCCCCGCCCTTCCCTGGTCGGAACGGTTGCCGCACATGTCGCCCAACCAGAGCGTCACACATCAACACGGCAGCACGGCACAACGGAGCATTGCACTGCACCCGCACCTGGCCCGCATCTGCCGCATGGTGGACACAATGTCGTCGGTCTTGAGCGCCACGTGCTGCAGCCCGGGCCCCTCGTTCTGCTCCAGGAACGTCTGGATCTGGCTCTTGCTGCACCGGGGGCAGGGGGGGACCAGAGCACACACGATTGAGCACTGGCAAACATTGGGGTGGGCCGCACCAGGGCATGTGCTGCAAGGGCAGGGCAAGCTTTACGAGGGGGCCAGATGAAGGGCAGGACTAAGCGGGCGGGTGGGTTGGGGCAACAAGCAAGCCTCAGAACCCACACAGGTCAACCGCAGCCACTGCGTAACTTAGGCACGGGTGTCTGCCAACACACTTGCCAGAGGCATGCAACACCTGTGTGCTCCCCAGCCAGCAGCCCTTGCACCGCCCCCGCCTCACCGCTTGGTGCCAAAGGTGGGCTCATTGACGGGCAGCAGAATCATCTCGTTGTTGTTGGCCATCACCTGCGGTGGTTGAAAAAGGTGGGTTGGGGTGGGCAGGTGAGCCACGGTGGTGTGGGTGCAGTGCTAAGGCAGCAGTGTTGCCCTTGAGAACAACTAGCAGTGCCGAACTGCCGTCCTCCTCGTCTACCCCCTCCCTCCCTCCCTTCCGGCCCGCCCTCCCTCCCCGCTCTGGCCCCCTCCCACCCCACCCCCCGCCCCACCATTGAGTTGAGGCCGCTGTCCACGGTGCCCACATCCTCGGCGGTGAACTCGGCAAACTCGTGCCAGCCTGGCGGGGTGGGGGTGGGGGGTGGGGGGTGAGGAGGTGGGGGCAGGGAAGTGGGTGCTGGGGCGCGCCGGGCGTGAAGGTGCCTGTGGGCATTCTGAATGCTGCCCCGCCATCGCTGACGCCCAGAAACCCGTGCAGCGGCACACAGCGCAGCTTGCCGCCAACGCATAGCAGCTAACCAAGTAAGCAGCGCCCATTCAACTCCTCCTCATCACCGCCGCCTCGGCACGGTTGCCTCCCACCCACCCCCTCGCAGCTCACCCAGCGCCTTGGCCATGTATTCCACCTGCGGGATGAGCTCGTGCACGTTGCCCACCGCATGGTCCAGCCGCTGCAGGCCGTAGGACACGCGAGGCGCGTCGGGGACGGCCGCGTAGCCCGGCAGATATGCCCCCTGCGGTGGCGGGGCGGGGTGACAGGACAGGGAGAGGGGCTCAGAGCGGCACAGAGACACAAGTCGGGAGCTGAGCTTTATTGGGCTGCGCCCCCCATCATCTCACATCCACAATGCCGCCACTCCGCCCCACCCACCACCCACCTCGTAGTCGCCGCTGACAAAGCGCAGCACGCAGTCGCCATACAGCTTGATCTCCGAGAAGGCCAGGCTGGTGCCGCTGGCCTCATCGCGCAGCGTGACGGGGGGCCGCACCCCGATGCCGCCGTTGGCGGTGGAGATGTTGTATGCCTGCACAGCATCGTCCACCAGGATACCTGCACCCGGCAAGGACGGCGGCGGTGGCTTACTAGGTCTTGCAGCAGGCGGGGCACACGGTGCACGCATACACTCAGGCTGCCGATGCAGTCGCTGCTCCCCGCATCCGCCTGCGCTGCCAGCCCCCAGCTCTGCCGTCTGGTGACCAGGTCTCAGCTCACCAAAGGCGCGCACCGCCATGCCGTGGCGCTTCAGGAAGGAGTACGCCTCCTCCTGGTCATACCTGCCGGGGTGGGGGCACAACAAGGGGTGAACATATACAGTGGGCTGTGAGGTGACTGGTCAGCCCTGGGGACAGGGCGGGGCGGCTGCAGACAGCGGCAGAGCCACGGGGCAGCTACGTCCTGGCAGCAGCCCCTGGCTGGCTGGCTGGGCCATGCACAGTACATCTGCCCAGCACCGCTCGCCGGCTGGCTGGCTGCCCGCCCCGCTGGCTGCCCCACTCACTCCACAGGCGGCTTGCTATCGGTCTTGTCAGTCTTAGTGGAGTAGGGGGCGGTGAAGGCCATCACCAGGTCGCCTGCGGGCCAGCAGCAGCAAAGAGGCGGAGGGACAGGATGAGCGCACGAAGCTGAGAGGGGAAGAGCAACGGTGCAGTGGCTGGGGGCGGTGACGACCATGGACCAGGTCCCCTGCCAGAAGGCAGCAGGCGCCGCCCGCTCAACAACAGGAAGCACTCTCCCCTTCTGCACAAGCCCTGCCTGCCGCCCCCTGGACCTGTCCAGCTCAGCCGCCGTCGGGCTACCCACAAAACAAAACAATGCAGAAGACATCACGAGGCACGCACCCGACTGCATGACGTAAGAGGCAAAGTGGTGGTTGCCCGTCGACTGGTCGCTCTTGGCCACCAGGCTCAGGCCCAGGCCGTAGCCAAACCTGGCCAGGGGGGGGGAAAGGGGGCACAGGGACAGCAGGCGGGTGGGCGGAAGGTGGGAAGCCGCGGCAGGCCAGGTAGCAAGCGCAGCAGCACGTTGTGGCAGTAGTTCAGCGTGCGCTTCCCTGAGGTGGCACCCTGGGCATGGCCTCTGCGGCTCCCCTCTCCTCTGGTTGGCACACCACCTGCCCCAGCCCCCTTCCCCTACCTGGATCGGGTGGTGGTGGCATCCCCGCACCACAGCTCGATGTGGTGGAACTTGTGCATGGGAAAGCGGTCGGAGCAGGGGTTGTGGCGCTGCACAGGGGGGCGGGGGTGCAGGTTTGGGCAGCAGGCACTTGTCCCAGGTGCTGCATGCGGGCAGACGGCTGACAACCTTCCTCCGTCTGCGGCGAATGCAGCGCTCATGAAGCTTGAAGCCCTGCAGAGCCGCCGGGCATGGGTCCAACCACGGAGATCGTGCCCTGCATCCTTTGCACACAGCCTGGAAAGGCAACTGTAATACCCCGCACAACCGCACAAGCCTGGGTCCCTCCACGGCACCTGCCGCCGCTCCCTCACCTGAAAGGCGCCATACCCCACCAGCTTCTTGTTCAGGAGGTGCTCCTCCCCCCCGGCGGCAGCGACGGCGGCATTGCCGTTGGTGGGCTTGCCCTCCACTGCCATGGGTTGATGATGGTCTGGTCACGGCCTGAGCTGAGCTGGCGGGCGGCTGGCTGAGCGGCCTGCACACGAGGCGGGGCGCAGGGCGGGCGAGCGGGTGGGCGGCGGGTGGACTGGCGGCGGCTCGCTGAACCCTCATTTCGGGGCGGCGCTAAGTGGAGCTGGCGGCGCAGGCGAGCGAGCGCTATTGGGCAGGTGGGCTTGCCTGCAACTTGGGCGGAGAAGAGCTTGAGCACCGACAGTCTACCCGGTTCTCGCAACACCCACGCCGGGGATGATATGAGCTGAGCAGTGAAAAGTAGCGGTGTGTGAGCTTGCAAAGCATCCTGCAGCTCGCCCACAAGGCTGCGTCGTCAGCTCAGCACGCGCTTCAGGTGGGGTCTTTTCAACCTCAGCCAACCCCCTGCAGTACAAATTGAGAGGCTTACGAGGTCCAATCGCAGCATGAACATGGCGGCAAGTTGCACAGTCGCCATCCCACATTCTTGGGCTGCGAGGCGAGCGCTTTTAGCCGGGGAGAGGCCGCCCAAGGCGGTCTACAGCCGCAATGCAGCACGACAACGGCCGTACTGCCGGGCTGCGGCAGGAGCAGAGGCAGCTACACCGGCGGCGGCGGCAGCAGCGTTTGGCGAACTGGCCGCAGCACGCCTCGACCGCTGTGGCGTGACGCTGCAGCCATGCGGCACCCAGGGAAACGGCCTGGTACTCACCGAAACTGCAGGGACCGGCGACGTGGTGCTGAGCGTGCCCCTGGACTGCTGCTTGGTTGTCGACTATGCCGCCGGCATGCGGCTGCCGCCCGGGCAGTGGCCGCGTCTGCGCCAGGGAGTGGCCAAGGACGACGCGCTGCCCTGGGACGTGCTGCAGGTGTGTGTGCATGTATGCGTGGTTCTGTGTTTGCAGGGAAATGCGTGTGTGTGTGTGTGTGGTGGCAAGTCGGCACCAAAATGGTCCATCAAGATTGGAGACTGCTGTGCTTCCGCCAGCAGCTTACCACCGGGGTGTCGGCGTCAGCAGCGGAGGTGCTGTTGGGCAATGGCGCCCCATGTCCGCTCCCACCCCGGATGTCCCGCCCTGCATGCATTACCCGTACTGTTCGTCCGAGCTCTGCCCAATTCACGGCCCCCACACCTCCTGCAGGCTCTGGCCCTGCTCGACTCCCTGACAGGCGGCGGCGACGCTTTCTGGGATACCTACGCCAACGCCGTCCTGCCCGCCCCGCTGGACCTCACGCTGCCGCTCTGCTTTCCCCCGGAGCTGCTGGGGGAGCTGCAGCATGGGGCCATCATTGCAGCCGCACAGGCGCAGCAGGAGCGGCTGGCGGGCCTCTTCCCGGGGCTGGCCCGCAGCATGGTGGAAGGCGAGCAGGCGCCCACGTACCTGCAGTACGCGTTCGCCTGCGTGCGCTCCCGCGCCTTCAAGCTGCGGGACGAGTGCTTTGCGTTTGTGCCCTTCCTGGACCTGGCAAACCACGCACCGGACAACGACCCCACCTGCGACTTCAGGCAAGCTAGCAGGGGCGGCAGGGTGGGGGGCGGGAGGTCGAGGGATGCAGGGCAGTAGCATGGCTGAGTGGAGTAGCGCTCTGTGCAAGCCACACAGCAAGCTGTCACCGTCCCCACTTGCCTGTTGGTGCCTGCTGCTGACCGCAAGCGGGTGTCTGTTGCGTGCGCTGCAGGCTGAGCGCCGACGAGAGCTGCGTGGAGCTGGTGGCTCTAAAGGACCTGGCAGCGGGAGAGGAGGCCACCATCAGCTACACAGGTGGGCGCACGGCAGGGGGATGTGTGGGGCTGGCAGGTGCACGGCTGTACCCTGCGCCTGCGCCACGCACCCCGCACTTGCCCGCAGACCCTTCACAACTGCCCACCGGCCACTCCCTCCCATCCACCACGTTTTGCAGGGCCCCAGGGGATGACCAGCCAGCGCATGATGGCACAGTATGGCTTCACCCTGGCAGCCAACCCAGCGGATCGGCTGCAGTTCGCGGCACTTGATGCAGCAGCAGGCAGCAGCAGCAGCAGCAGCGGCGGCGCGGTGCTCCTGTCTCTGGACCGCATGGAGGCCTGCATGGGGGATGGCGAGCGCATGGCGACGGCCATGTCTGGGCGGGACCCCTTTGCCTACGCCGCCCTCAAGTCGCTGCCGCTGGCTTTCGACGAGAGCGCCGCAGCTGGGGTGGATGCACAGCTGGCGCTGGCTCAGCGGCTGCAGGCTGAGCTGGCAGCTGAGGCGGCGGCATGGCCCACCAGCCTGGCTGATGACAGCAGCATGCTGAAGGGCTGGCAGCAGGCGCTGGAGCAGCAAGGGGCGGGCAGCGGCAGCAGTCCAGACCCTCGCCTGGTGGCAGCAGTGGAGTACCGCCTGCGGCGCAAGGCTCTGGTCAAGACCGGCATGGGCCTGTTGGCCGACTTTGTGGCGGGGCCGCCCCCCTCTTGATGAACCCTGCACACACCTTTCAGCTTCTCTGCTCTCCCTGTGGTTTCTGCACTGCCCCTGCTTCCCTTTGCACTGCCCATTTCATTGCTGTGTGCGTTATTGCAAACTCATCATCAATAGCAGTACAGGTCAAGGCCAGCAGGAGTTGTTTCAGTCCCACGGTGTGTGATGGGGGGCTGGGGGTGGGCAAGCAGGGACGCACAGAAAGACACGCCGGGTGGGCTGGTCATGCGGGTGGGGAGTCAATGGTTTGGTTGTCTGAGTCGGGTAAAGAAAATGGGGTGTGCTGGTGCAGCTATGTGCCGACCAGGCGCCTGCCAGTTCACATGCCGCCTGCGGGACGGAAGGCCAATGCGGCACCGGGCGTCTGCATGGGGCTGTTTTCGCCAAGCAAGCCCCGCAGCGTGCTGCCCGGCGGCGGCGCACTTCCCGCCCCCGTGCCCTTGCCGCTGGCGGAGCGTGCCGACAGCGCGCTCTTCTGCAGGGCCACAATCCCCTCCAGCTGCCGCCCCAGCCGCCCCTCCCAGCGCGCCAGCAGCCGCTGCTGCTCCTCCACCTGTGGCTGCAGCTGGCACAGCTGGGACTCGCTGGAGGTGTACTTGAGCTGCAGCTCAACAGACGACTGCAGACCAGGGGCAGGGAGGGCAGGTGGATGTGTGGGTGTGGGCGTCGAGTGGGCCAGGTGGAGTAGGAGTGCTGCCCAGCAGCGGGCAGCGCCATTGCAAGGGGCCAGCCACAGGAGAGCAAGCGCCCGTGAGGTCACGCACAGATGAATGCCACACACTGAAACACCCTCCCCTGTGCACACTCCCTCCAGCCCCGAGATGCCCACCTGCCCCTGCTGCATCTCCTGCAGCTGCTGCCGCAGCTGGGACACCGCCCGGCTGGCCTCCGACGCCGACTCGGCATCCACGCCGCCCTGGCCTATGGCCCGCACAATGCCCTCCAGCCGCTGGAGCCTGCACCGCGCAGGGCATCACATAATGGTAAGCGAGTCAGCAACGCCGTTTGCAGCAGCAGAGCCTGGGTTGGCTGGCTCCCAACACACGCACATGTCTCCCCACCTGCCGTCAGTGCATCCCCTTGCATGCTTGCCCGCACCGTGCTCACAATGCATGCAACGTGGGCCGCCCACTGCCCCACCACCACCCCCGCCAGTCCTCACCGGTGCGCCCCCTTGTCGGTGGCCGCCTGCAGCTGCTTCAGTGCCGCCGTCAGGCTGGCCTGCCGCTCCGGGGTGCCCTCCATGGAGGCAAAGCTGTCCCGCCGGAATGCCGACATGCCGCTGCCGCCGCCGCCTGCTGCCGTGGAGGCTGCGGAGTTGGGGGCCTGCTGCTGCTGCTGCTGCTGCTGGGTTGGTGGCTGGGTGTCAAAGCTTCCAGAGCGCTGCAGCAGCGAGCTCGAGGGGGTGGCATAGGTGCCGCTAGATGGCATGCCCAGTGTGCTGCTGCTGGTTGCCGGCTGATGCTGCTGAGACGACCGCACTCCCCCCGCTGCCTGCTGCCCCTGCACGCCCAGACGGCTGGGCAGCGCCGCCCTGCTCAAGCTCCCAGCCAGCGATGCTGATGCAGCGCCAGCTGCGGTGCGTGCACTGCTGGCCGAGTGCAACGCAGAGCTCAGGCCCTCAAAGCTGCCCCGCAGCTGGCTGCGCCCGCCGTCGCCCGCAGCAGCACTGGCAGGCGCTCTAGGCGTGGAGGCTGTCAGCTGCAGGTCGGCTTCCAGGCGTCGCGTGAGCTGCGCCACACGCTGCTCCGCTGCACCCAGCGCCGCCTCACGCTTCTGCAGCTCGCGCTCCTTGCCTGCCGCCAGCTCCTCCCTGGGTAGCGCAGCAGCGGGGCAAAACAGGGCGAAAATTGGGTGGTGCAGAGAGAGCAAACATGCATGCCCCACCAGACAGGCAGTGTGGAGGCCCATGGCTGCCAACTGGCAACCTCTGGCAGCTGCCAGCCCCCCATTCTCGCAAGCAACCCGCCAGGCCTAGCTTCCCCCACCCCACAACCTGCACACCACCCACCTGCTGCGCAGCAGCTGCTCCTTCTCCACCAGCATGCTCTGGGCCTCGGCGGCACGGCGCTGCTGCGAGGTGGCCGACTCAGCGGCGCCCCGCGCCTGCTCCTCCTGCGCCGCTGCCGCCACCTCCCGCCGCTTCAGCTGCCCCTCGGCTTCCCGCAGCTGCTCCCTCAGCTTCTTCAGCTCCGCCTCTGCCTTGCGGCACTCATCACGGGCTGCCTGCAGGATGCTGTCTGCCTCTGCCCGTGCCTCTGCCAGAGTCTTTTCCGCTTGGCTATCCGCGCCCGCCCGCACCTGCCGCTGCGCCTCGCTCAGCTCCTGCTGCGCTGCCGCCACCCGCTGCTGAGCTGCCGCCAGGTCAGCCTCCTTCTGCTTCAGCTGCGCCTCACGCTGCTGCAGGCCTGACAGCCGGGCAGCCTCGGCGGCCGTCGCTGCCTGCTGCTGCCGCAGCCCCTCTCGCAGCTGTGCCAGCTCAGCACGCTCCGCCTCCAGGCTGCGCTTGGCCAGCTCAGCGGCCTGCATGTCGGCCTGCAGGTTTGCGAGCGCAGGGCAGGAGGCCGGATTCAGGCTTGTTGAAGTGAAGCACAGGTTGGCCTCTATCAAATACCACTATTCCGAGGTTCACAACCGGCGACTCCCGCCCAGTCCCTTACCTGTGCCGCCTGCTTGGCATCCGCCAGCTCAGCCTCCGCCTGCCGCGCACGCTGCTCCCGTGCATCCAGCCTCTCGTAAGCCTCCTGCAGCAAAGCAAGCGGGCATTGCACCGTGTCGGCGGGATGCTCAGCAGCAGGACACCAAAATGAAGCTGCGCAGCCCGGGGTACCCAATGCAAGACGCACATATATACACAATATTCAGCGGAGCACCTCATCCACACCAGCTGTGCGCTACACCCAGGCACCCCGTGGCCCCGGGTCCCACCTTGACACCCTCAAGACCATCCTCCTGCCGCTTCACCGACCGCTCCCGGGCCGACAGCTCCTCCAGGCGCTGTGATGCCTCAGCCTGCCGACGCTCTAGCTCTGCCTGCGCTTGCTCCACCTGCACAGGCAGCAAAACAGTGTTGGGCAATTGTGCGGCCAGGCACTGGCATCTCTATTTGCCGCCACGACCCAGGTGACCATCCTGCTGCCTTTTTCTCATAACTACAGACTCCAGCAGCCACCCACCTGCTGCATCAGCTGGTGCTGGCGCTGCTCCAGTTCGCGCTCCCGCTCCGCCACGCCCCGCAGGCGAGCATTCACGGCATCCAGCTTGCGGTCCGCCTCGGTGCGCGCTTGCAGCAGCGCCTCGTGCTGCTCAGCCAGAGCTCGCTCCTTGGCTGCAGGGCAGGGCAAGCAAGAAGACGGGTCGACGTGCAATCGCAGGTTTGAGTAACTGTGACATGACCTGACGGTTTGCACGTAATCGTCTGTCAGTTGCTGGTCGCTGCCTGCCCTCTGCACACCACACAAAATGCACAAGCGCCCCAGCCACACTGCCAGCAGGGCGCACCCGTCAGCTTGCTCTCCAGTGTCTGCAGGCGCCGCTCCTCGTCGGCGGCCAGCAGCTCACGCTTGTGCACCGTCTTGGACTCGATCTGCGGGGTGTACAACACAGAAAACTGTTCACACACTGGCATAACAAGGGCACAGGCCGGCAAGCTTGCCGGTACATGTTCCCAGTAATATTGTGCTTGTTGATTAACAACTTCGAGCATACCATGTAGCCCTGCACCCCAGCCACAACCTATGCATCCCCGCAACAAGGGCCAGATCTCCCCCCCGTCACCTCGATGGTGCGCAGCTCCGCCTCCCGGTTCTCCAGCGCCCGCATCTGCTGCTCCACACGCACCTGGGAGGAGGGCAAGGAGGTAGATGTGTCAGGGTGGGCAGTCGGGAGGGCAGGGGAGCAGGAGTGCAAGCTGGGAGGGCTCGACAGAAGCACGGCACAACAGGGCACAGCAGGGGAGGGGCGTGTATCCCTCTGTCTGGCGCAGTGTGCAATGCACGGCCTCTGGCTGCATTGCCAGCCCCACAGGAGGCACTGCCTTGCAGCCAGCCAGTGTTGCCCCCACCTGCAGCTCGCGGACGCGCAGCTCTGCCGAGTTCAGCTCCTCCGCCCGCCGCTCCAGCAGCGCCTGGGTGGCCTTAGCTTGGCTCAGCTGCTTGGCTGCCTCACGGCCCCGCACTTCCGCCTCGGCTGCATCCTTGGCCAGCTGAGCAGCCTGCCGGGACAGCTCCCGCTCCTGGGCAGCCAGCTGCTTCTGCAGGGCGGCTGCATCGACGGCCTCCTGCGCCGTGGAGGACGCCTTGGCACGCAGGCGGTCTGCAGGGAGCAGTGGCAGTTTTGTGTGGGAGTGGGTCATCGCCAGCTTTGACGACAGCATGCACATGCGCAGGCAGCAGCATGCAGGAGCTGGGAGTTGGGAGGTGGTGGCCAGGCAGCAGCATGAAAGTCCAACAGCTGCCAAGAAGGTGCCCCCCACTCAAAACTCACCCACTCACCAGGACCTGCTGCCTGCTGGCCTCCAGCCCCAATCCCTAACCAGGCCGCATGCCTCAACCAACTCACCCGCCTCCGCACGCAGCTCCGCTTCCCGCGCCAGCAGCTCCCGCCTCCCCGCCTCGCCGTCCACCCACGCGCGGCGCTGCGCCTCAAACGCGGCCGCCTCTGCCTGGTGCCGTGCCGCAGCATCAGCAAGAGCCGCCGCCTTGTCAGCCAGTTCAGCCTGCTGGCGCTCCAGCCGGCTCTGGAGCGCCCCCACCTCTCGTTCCGCTCTGAACACCGCCTCCTCCCGCTGTTCCACATCCCGCAGCTTGGCGGTGGCAGCCATGCGCTGCTCCGTTGCCACAGCTGCCTCCGCCTGCATGCTCACCGAGCGGCTCTCCAGGGCGCTGGCCTCGCTGGCAGCGCGCCGCTGCAGCCGCTCCGCCTCCGCCTGTGCTGCCTCGAGCTCAGACTGTGCTGCTGCCAGCTGGCGCGCCGCCCGCTCATGCTCGCTGCGTGCCACCTTGAGGTCTGCCTCAGCCTCAATCATCCTCTCCTCCCGCTCATCCAGCGCAGCCTTGCGCACAGACAGCTCCTGCAGGCATGTCGGCAGGTGCACATGGGGAACGCAGTGAGCAAGGGCCGGTGTGGATGAGACACGTCATGAGTGAGGAACAGGACCCAGTTCCTCAGTGAGCCTCAGTGGCCCTTGTGGCCCTGCCATGTCTGTGGATCCACCACACCTGCTGCAGTGCGTCGGCGCGGCGCTCCAGCGCCTCCCGCTCCCGCCGCAGCGTCTCGCGCTCCTCTGCCAGCTGGGCGTTGCCTGCGGACAGCTCACGCTGTGACCTGCAGTACAGCAAGCCAAGACGTGAGGCAGGGGCCCAAACAGTGTGGTGTCAGCAACAGCTCGTTGAGAAGCGCCTGCTCACTCCACAGGTTGCTGAGCATCAGTGGGCTCCCAGCCGCACGTGTACACAAACAGGCAAGGTTCACGAAGCAGCCCACAGCTTGCAGCAGGCCAAGCCCCACCTCTGCAGCTCCTCCTGCTGCGCCGCCAGCGTCTCCTGCAGGCGGCGCAGGGCGCCTGTGTCAGCCGACGCCTTGCTCTCCAGCTCCTTGCTCAGCCCGTTGAGCCGCTCCTGGCTGCTGGAGGCAACTGCCTCAGCCTGCAGTACACAGGTGGATGGGCAGGCAGATGGGGGACGGAGGTGAGTTAAGTCGAAGGAACGCAGCTGCACATGAAGGATGCCACTGATGGCAACTGTGCGCTGCCACCGCCGCCTACAGACGGCAAGCCACCATCCAACCTCTATACCACACAGCAGGCATAACACAGGTACCTCCCTCCATGCCTCTGCCCGCCCGCCAGCCCTGCCCGTCCCCGCAGTCTCACCTGCGCCACCTGCGCCTCCCGCAGCTTCAGTGCCGCCTCCAGCTCAATCACGCCCCGCTCCTTGGCCGCCAACGCCGCCTCTCTGGCAGCCACGTCAGCTGCCTGCGCCAGCGCACGGTCGGCTGCGGCCTGGCTGGACTCCAGCTTCGCCCGCAGCTGTTCCAGCGCAGAGCGCTCGCCATCCAGGCGCTGCCGCTCCTTGGCAAGCTCATCCGCCTGCGCTGCCAGCTCGCGCGCCCGCTGCTTGGCCTCTGCCTGCAGCGCGCTGGTGCTCTCCAGCCGCGGCGTCAGCTCCTCCTGCTGCTGCCGCACCCAGGCGCGCTCAGAATCAGCACGCGCTGCCTGCTCCCGCGCTGCTGCCAGCGCAGCCGCTGCCTTCTCCTCTGCCACCTGCAGACGCTGCTGCTCCAGCTGCAGCGCCCGCCGGTCGGCTGCCAGCTGGGACTCGGCATCCTTGAGCTGCGCCTCCAGGGCGGCGCCTTGGTCCATCCTGCAGGGGGCAGGGGCAAGTGGCAAGGGGAGAGGATGTGAGATTGCGGGGCAAATGGAAGCATTTAGCCGCAGGATGGAGGAAGGCTTGGCCTGCCTGGCAGTCTTGAGAAAGCATTGCCGTTGTGTTTAGCTGGCAGTAGTGAAGCACCCCGCACCCCGCCATCCCCTGCCCAACCGCCCCTCCCAACCCACCGCTTGTGCAGCTCCGCCTCTGCGGCGGCCACCTCCATGCTGCGCTGCTCCGCCTCGTCACGCTGCTGCTGCACCTGCTGCAGGTACGACGCAAGCTGCTCCTCGCTGGCCGCCACAGTGTCCTCCCGCTCCTGCAGTGCTGCTGCGGCAGCATCCATCTGCCGCTGCTCTGCTGCCAGCTGCGACTGTGACTCTGTGAGTGCCGCCAGGTCGCGCCGCAGCAGCTGCTGCTCCACTGCCAGCTGCTCCTCCCGAGCTGCCAGGTCAGCCTGCTGCGACTTGAGCGCCTCTAGCTTGTGGCTGGCAGCCGCCACCTCAGCCTGCTGCTGCTCCAGCGACTTGGAGAGCTGCAGGGACACCATGGGTATGCGAGTCATCACATGGGTGGTGGCAGGAGGGGAGTTGGAGGGGAGGAGCAGTGGCAGTGGCAGGAGGGCAGTGGTGACAGATGTAGGCAGGCGGCAACAGCTGAGAAGACCCCGGGCAGCAGTGCAGGATCGAGCCACACACCTGCGTTCCCACCTGCACAACCACATCCCCGCCCTCTCACCTGCTGCAGCTGCGCCTCGCGCTCGTCCAGCGCCTCCAGCCGCTGCCGCGCCTCCTGCTGCGCTGCCGCCAGCTCAGCACGCTGACGTGCCAGCTCATCCTTGGCCGCAGCTGCTGCTGCCTCGGCTGCCTTGCGTTCCGCCGCCGCATCTGCCTGGGCGGCCGCCAACTCCCGCGCCTGACTCTCCACCCGCTGCGCCCGCTCAGACAGCTCACGCTCGCTGGCAGCCAGAGCCAGGGACCGTGCGCTCAGGCTGGCCTTCAGCTCAGCCACTGAGCTGTCCCGCTCAGACAGCTTGGCCTCACGAAGCTCCAGGGAGTGCAGCTCGGCGTGGGCCTTGCTGGCAGCCTCGTTGGCGGCCTGCACCGGGGGCAGAGGTGGCAAGGTGAAGGCGCTGTCTGGCAGCAGGGTGTTTCAAGCAACGGCAGGCCAAGTGCTGGGGGGTGGCGCTATGCAGGGCAGCGGCATGGATAGGGCAGCATGCCACTTAGCTAGGCATGAAAACAAGAAGGCAGGAAGGCGGCACCGCAGAGCGCCAAATGAATCGCGATGCACAGGCCCCACCTTGAGCTGCGCCTCGGCGGTTGCCACCTTGGACTCCCACTGCTGCTCGGAGGCCGCCACAGCCTGCTCCCGCCGACCCAGCTCGCCCACCCGCGTCGACACCTCCGCTGCAGCAGCCTCGAGCGCAGCACGCTCAGCTGCCAGCTCCTGCCGCTCCGCCGCCGCTGCCGCCAGCTGGTGCTGCACCTCTGCTGCCTCCCGCTGCAGCGTCTGCTCACGCTGCGACACATCGGCGAGCATGGCATGAGCCGACTCCCGGTTGTCGGATGCCTCAGCCGCCAGCCGGGACACCTTGTTTTCCTGCTGCTTCAGCTGCTTAGCAGCTGCCGCCTGCCGGGCAGCCTCAAGCTCCAGTGCCACCACCCAGCGCTGCAGCGCTGTCTCCCGCTCCACTAGCTGAGTGCGGCGCTGGTGCAAGAGGCGTACAAGGTCGTGTGAGCCGCCGCTGGTGGCGCTGACCTGCGGCAGCGGTGAGGGCGAGCGGCCCGCAGCATCCACCGCCGCGGCTTGCGCGTCGTCCTGCAGAGTGTGTGCAAGGGGTGGGAGGCAGGTGGGCTGTTTGTTAGGGGGCCGAGCAAAGGAGGAGACGCGGGGCAAGAAGGCAGCAGCAAGGCACAGAGCTGCGGCTTGCACTGTTGCCGAGTACCTACTGCTGCCGCACTCGTCTCTCCCGCAAAGCACTCCACATTTTACCACCGCCAGCAGCACCACCCCGCACCACGCACCCTGAGGCGTTGCTCCGAGTGCAGCAGCAGGCCGGCGCCGCTACTGTCCCCCACATGTGCCAGCTGCGCCTTAAGTGCCTTCCAGCTGTCCTGCAGCTTGGCCTCCCGGGAGTCGAGAGCACGCTCCAGGTCAGCCAGCACAGACCGGCTGGCCTCCGCCAGCTGCTGCGCACGCTGCGCCTCATGGGCGGCTGTGGCGGCGGCTGCCTGCTGCTGCTGCGCCTCCGCCACCAACCCCTCCCACTTGGACAGCTCCTGGGCGTGCCTGCGGGCAGCGTTCAGGTGGGGAGCGCGGGGCGAGAGGATGGCTTGGGACGAGCATGGATTGGAAGCTTCCTGAAGACAGCGGTACCTGCCAGTGCAGCAGCATTCATGGCAGTGAATGCACCGTATATCCGTGCCACCAACCGTCTTCACCACGCAGCAAACCCCACCCCAACGCCCACCTGTCGTCCCGCTTCACTGCCTCCCGCAGCTTGCGCTCCGCCTGCCGAAGCTGCTCCTCCGCCTCTGCCTCGCGGTCCTTGGCGGCAGCAATCGCCTCGCTCAGCTCGGCGCTCTGCCGGCTCATGCGGGAGTGCACCTCCTCAGCCTGAAGGCCGGGCACGAAGAGGTCGGGCGAATTAGGACATGGGTCAGGTCTGACCTCGGGCAGGGACTTGTGGTTTCGTGCCCACGATTTTGATTTGCAGCATCCCATGCGGCCATTCAAACTGGCTGATGCGCCCGGCTGCCCAAGGCCTCAACTTGCCCCTCCGGCCCTATAATGTCTGCGTCCTTGCCCCCATGCTTGCTGCCCCACAAGCGACCCCAGGTCTGCAGCGCCGATGCCCTCATGCTCCCCTTTGCCCTGCGCACTCGCGCCGCTTGCCAGCCCCACTCCCATTTCCACACTTGCCCCTCAAGTCCCATATCCCAAATGCAAGTCTAAGATGACGATTAGCGCCTCGTACAGGCCCATCGACCACATGCCCCCTCCATCTCAACTGCCCTTCAAGCCCCGCGTCCCCACCTGCGACTCCAGGTCAGCTGCGCGTGCCTCCCGGTGCGCCACCCGCCTCTGCTGGTCCTCCAGCTCGCACTGGGCCAGCTCCAGGCTGGTGCGAGCCTTGCGCACCTGGCAGAGGGGAGAGGAGGAGGCAGGGGCCAGGTGAGATAGGCGCGTTGAGTGTGTATATGCTGGGGAGCTGGTAGGCTGGCTGCCAAGCAGACAACGCTGCAGGTATGGTACAGAACAGGCAGCAAAGTAGGTGAACAGGCAGGGTAGCAGCGGCACAGCCGCTGCAAGTGTTTGAGCCGCATGCAGGCCTACCTCAGCCTGCGCTGCAGCCAGGCTCTCCTCTCGCTGCTCAAGCGCCCGCCTGTCAGCCTCCAGCCGAGCCTTGGCGCTCTCCAGGCCAGATGACCGTTCTGTCAGGTCAGCGTGCATCTGCGCCAGCTTGGACTCCTTGCTGGCCAGTGCAGACTCGCGGTCAGCCAGCTCCTGCAAAAGGAAGTCGGGGCAGATGGCAAGGTGGGGTTCAGAGGAGGAGAAGAACGGCAGCACATGCAGGGCATTTCAGTGCAAGCGGAGCAGAGCAATGAGTGTGCTGCCAGCTAACACTCACCATTGCCTGCAAAGTAGCAGACTCTCAATCCCACACTCGCCACCTTCAGTCCACCCACCCACCCGCATCGCCTTCTTCTCCTTGGAATCGAATGATGCCACGCGTGCCTCCAGCTCAGCAGCGCCCGCCAGGGCGGCCTTCTCATGCGCCAGCGAGGCGTCCTCCCGGGAGGCGATGCGCTTCTGCGGGCAGGGGCAGCATGGCAGACGGAGTGGGGGCAAACAGGTTAGGCAGCTTTAAGCATGCATTTTGATGGGTACCAGGGCAATGAGGCGACAGCAGCCGAAGCAACATGCAAGCCCAGCCAGCCAGCTCCAAGCCTTCAACAAGACAGCCCACGCTCAATTTAAATCCACCCCTTACCTCTGCAGCGCGCTGCGCATCCTCGACCTCCGCTGCCCGCCGGTCCAGACGCGCCTGCCACTCGGTGAGCAGCCGCTCACGCTCGGCAATCTGCCGCACCGCCTCCGCCTTGAACTGCGCCTTCCATGCCTCCAGGCTCTCCTCGTGCGCTGCCAGCTCCTCGGAACGCTCCTGAAGGCAGGAAGATCGGCAGGTAGGTGCGGAGGGGTGAGGAAGATTGGGGAGAAGGCAGGAAGAATCGGCAGGGCAGTGCACCAGGCACCCTGCCACAAGGACTTGTGCCTGGGCATGGTGGCTGGTCACGTGACTTAGCGCACCCAGCAGGTGCCTCCTCTCACACACACAGCCCAATCATGTGCCCCCTGAGGCTTCCCCCACCTTGAGCGCTGCCCCCTCCTCCTCCACCGCTTGCACCGCCTTCTTCAGGCGCTCTGCCTCGCCGTCCAGCCGTTGCTGAGCCGAGGCAATGCGGCGCTCCACCGCCGACAGCTCATCGGTGCGCCGGGCCAGGCGGGCCTCCTGGGCCTCCACAGCCTGGCGGGGCGAAATCAAGGCAGGGCAGGCAGCCAGGAGGGTGAGTGAGCTGGGGCGCAATATCACGCAGCAGGCAGCAGGATGGGCTGAAAGGGCGCATGCGCCAGCTGGCAAGCCACAAAGGACCTCCTTTCATCCATCCCCAAACAGCAGGCTCCCGGCCACACACACCTGCTTGCGCTGAGACAGCCCCGCCTCCTCATGCTTAGCGGCCGCTTCCCACTCAGCGGCGCGATCCTGCTGTGCCGACACGAGGCGGTCAAACTCGCCACGCAGCTGCTCGCGCTCAGAATCCAGCTGCTCACGCTGCACCAGCCGGGGCAGCACAAGGCAAACGTTCGATCTGAGGCGGTGCGCCACGGCACTGCACAGCCCAAACACACAGGTCGTGATAGCCGCTGATGCCGGTTGCTAGAGCAAGGCGCCCGGATACACCTCACCCCTGCGTCCATCAGACACCCGCCCAATCAGACCTCCACTCGCAGCACCCACGCACCTGTGCCTTGGAGGTGGCATCAAAGCGCTGCTGGTCAGCCGCCAGCCGGCGCTCCGCCTCTGCCTGCGCCGCCTGCCACTGCTCCCGCTGCTGCCGGGCCGAGGCCATCTCCTCCAGCATGGCGTCGTACTTGCGCTTCACCTGGGGGGCAGAGTATGACAAAAAGCAATCGACGATTGAAACACCAGCTCTGGAAGAGTGGGCAGGCAGTGGCGGTCATAGCATGATACCTACGTTTCACCTAAGAACCAGCCAGGAGCAGGCAGGCAGGCGGAGACGAGCAGGCCGGTGCGCCAGCTGCTCGGCTGTGCAGGACTGTGTGACATCTTGTCCTCCCCTCTGCCATGCCACGGCTGCCACAGCTGATGCAGCACAACCACCATCCTACTCTCCTACTTGCCCCCTCACCTTTTGCACCTCCTCGTTGCCAGTGGCCAGCGCCTGCTCCATCGCTGCCTGCGCATCCTTGGCCGCCTGCAGGGTGACGCCGGCAAGAAGGCAGAGCAATGAGTGGTGTGGCAGTTCGCAAGCACCGCGCCACCCTGCCATCATGCTTCTTGAGCTGCAGCTCAACAGCAGCAAGTGGGCCTGTCAGAAGCAACAACCCGGGCAGAAAGTCCCTCAGCGCCGCCGCCGGCTGCCACCCACCTGCTGCGCCGTCTTGTGAGCCATCAGCGCCGCATCACGCGCCGCCTCCGCCTCGGCTGTCTCGCGACGCACATCTGCCAGGCGCTCCCGCTGCGCTGCTGCCTCTGCTTCGGCAGCCCGCAGCTGGGCCAAAGCCTCATCAATGGCGCCTTCCAGCCGGCGCAGCTCCCCCACAGTGTGCTGCCGTGCCTCCTCGTCTTCAGCAGCTGCCGCCGCCCTCTCCGCCTCGTACTGCTGCACCGCTGCTGCCAGCTCCTCCTCGCGTGCTGCCAGCGCTGCCTCCCGGCTGGACAGCTGGGCACTCACCGCTGCCTCGCGGTCCTCCAGTGCTGCTGCCCCAGCCTCTATCCGCGCCGTCTCCTGCCTCTGCTTCTCGGCAGCTGCATCCAGCTCCCGCCGGTTGGCTGCCACCTGGGCTGCTGCTGCCTCAAGTGCCTGCTCCCGCTCCAGCAGGTCTGACTCATGCTGAATCAGGCGCTTTTCATGCGCCAGGTGGCCCGCTGCCACCTCCTCCGCCTGCCGTGCCTTGGCCTCCCGCTCCTTGAGTGACTGCGTGATCTCCCTGACCTGCAGTGGACAGGCAGGCAGAGGGCAGGGGGCAGGCGTCAGGCAAAATTGAGCAGGCGGCAGGCAAGGGAGGTTTGGCCCACGCAGGGTTGCGGCTGTGCATGCAGAGCCATGGCCAGCCGATTACAGCTTGCCATCCTGCAGAGCAACGTTATGGATGTCTTATAAGCAGCTGGCCTAGCCTCAGCCCCGGCTGGCCACCCAGACCCGCCCACCTGGCCCTCAAACTCGCGCTCGCGCTGCGCCAGCTCAGCATCCCGGTCTACCAGCCCCCGCCCCTGCTCCTCCATGCGCTGCGCACGCGCCTCCAGCGCCGCCGTCTGCGCTGCCAGCGCCTCCTCGCCCTGCCGCACCGCAGCGGCAGCAGCTGCGCGCTCCGCTTCCAGCCGCGCTGCCTGCGCTGCCGCCTCACGCTCCAGCCGTGCCTCTGCCGCTGCACGGTCCTTCTGATACCGTTCCTGCTCAGCACGCTGCGCCGCCTCCAAGCTTGCCAGCCGCGACTGCGCACGCTGCAGGTCTGCAGTGACAGACTCAAGCTCCCGCTGGGAAGCGGTGACCTGCACTTTCAGCGCCTTGGCTGACGCACCCGAGCTGGCCACCTCGGCTGCCAGGCTGTCACGCTGCGCCCCAAGCTCCTCCACGTCAGCCTGGTGGATGGAGACAGAGAGTGCGCGGTTCAAGACCCCAAGTATTGTGTGGAGCTGAGCAGACGCCGGCAGGCTGTGCTTTGGACAGGCAGGCCACCGCAGGCTGAGCAAGGGGGCGGCGCTCACCTGGCTGCTCATACCCCTGCACCCACACCCTGCACCCCCCGCCCAGCACTTGTTTTCAGCCAACAGCCCACAGCCCGCTCCAGCACCCACCTTGAGGCGCTCCACCTCTGCTGTGTACTTGCGCCGCATGTCCTCTACCTGCTGTAAGAACAGGCTGGAGGCCTGCTGCAGCATCGAGTCACTGCCACCGCCGCCGTTCAGGCCGCTTGCACCCGCCAGCACTGCTGCAAAGCCGCTGTTGCTGCCAGAGACGGTGGCGGGGCCCACCGAGGGCGGTGCGCCTGCTGATCCAAACAGTGTGGTGGCAGTGGGGCGGTTGAGCTCCATGCCGTAGTTTTCTTTCAGGGACCCCATGGCGCTGAATGTGCGCGGTGTTTCTAGGGCCGCCGTTGTGGGTGCTGCCGCTGCCGCAGCTGCCGCCAGCCCATTGGGTGCTGCAAGATCCGGCCGTGGCGTGGCCAGCAGCGGGTCAGCGCCGGCGCCCGGAGTGCCAAAGCGCTTGCGCATGCTGTCCAGCAGACCTGCCGACCGGGACAGCGAGCTGTGCTGCTCCACACTGCGCTCTGCCACCTTGCGCTCATACTTTTGCCACTGCACGGCAAAGATGAAGCAGGTCGCGATGAAGAGCAGCTAGGGGGACCGGCAGCGGCGGCAGGCAGGCAGGCAGTGGCGGCATAAGTGTGCATGGCTCGCCGTTCTCAGGCCGCGCCGCGATGTGCCCACCTGAGACGACAGCTCCTCAAAGCGCTTCACGGCCGACTGGCTGCCCCCGTCTGCTGCCATTCCTGCGCCTGTGCGTTTGAGTTCGCGTGAAGCCGGGCTAGCTGGGGAGCGTCATTATGCTTGTTTGGAACGCACTGGTCGCAAATAATGACGACAAAGAGGCGCCGAGTGCCGGCGACCCCAGTCGATCACAAGCGAAACGCAGAGCTGTCACCACCCCCTCGTCACCAGGGCGTGCTGGTGCATTTGTTTGTTGTGGGTGGCGGCCAAACAGCCTGAATGCGCGCTCTGAGGCGCTCAGCACGGCGCAGCATGGCGCCGCCAGCGTGACGACGGACATGGTGGGCAGACAGAGGTGCTCAGGGCAATGAAGAATTGCAAGCATCTCCCGTTGCCTCTAATATCTCTTTGCTCCAGATGTGTTCCTTTCAAGGCGCCAGCAATCCGGCAGACCTTTACAAGGCACGGCGTTGCACTGCAGCTCAGGTCGGGTCAAGCGGCCAATTGGCGACCGTGGTACTGTGCCACGTTCGTCCGATGCGCTCAACAAGTGGGTGAAGGGCACTTGGTTGGAAAAGTACAAGTTGCGCTGATGTAAACAAATGCCACAGGGCGTAAACACGGCTGTCTTAGGGAAATGTGCATCACACGCAGGCATCACACGCCTGCGGGCTTGGCGGCGGCAGCCTCCGCTTGCAGGCGCCGGCACTCGGTCTTGTGGGCACGCCAGTGCGCATTCCTGCACGCCTCACCGCAGTACCGCACCATTCGGCACCTGCAATGAGGCCGGGGTGTAGAAGAGGAGTTCTTTTCATGGAGAGTTGTTGCAATGCACACAGGCGCTTGCCTATTTGAGGTGGTAGGAGTCGCATGGTGGGGACAGACAGGCAACCCTGCATTCGTCTCTCACTGCTAGCTCCAGATACATACTCACCCGCCGCAGCTGCGCAGGTGATGGGTGTTGCAGCAGCCCTCAGCCGCGCACATCCTGCGAGCAACTGCGGGTGCTGCGGCGGCAGCAGCCTCTGCCTCCTCCACCTCCTCCTGTGCCTCCTCTGCAGCCTCGCCTGCTGCTTCTTCCGCCTCCTCTGCAGGCTTCACACGCCGCACCTCTGCAGCCTCCTCAATTTCTGTATCCACCTCTGCCGCTCCCCCCGCCGCCTCCTCCTCCTCCTCTGCCACTCCCCCCGCCGCCTCCTCCTCCTCTGCCACTCCCCCCGCCGCCTCCTCTGCTGCCACCTCCTCGCCACCCTGGCCAGCACACAGACTGACCAGCGCCTCTGCTGCTTCCTGACGCACAGCGTCACTGGGGCTGCTGTGCCGCAGCTGCTGCAGGGTCTGGATGCCGCCGGCAGCTGCGATGAGTGTGTGTTGGTCTGCTGCAGCCAGGCGCAGAAGCACAGCTGCAAATATTTGCTTTCCTTCAATGCCGCTCTGTAAGCATTCCACCACAGCTGAAATGCCTCCTGCTGCAGCAACAACTTCCTGCACGTTTGTTCCACCAACAATCAGGGCGAGCAGTGCCCTTGCTGCTCCTCCCAGCACCGCCTCGCTGCCGCTGCTGTGTAAGAGATTTACACATGCTGACATGACACCAGCAGCAGTGGCGGCTGCAACGTTTGCTGGTTCCTTGCACAGGTCGCCCACAACTAGCGTTGCTGACGCCAGCAGTGGTTCGTCGCTGCTCTGCTGAAGGCAGCGCACCAGTGCAGGGATGGCTCCCGCTGCTGCCATGGCTGCCCTGAGCTCAGCGTGATGGCCGGCACCGCGCTCCCCCAAGAGGACCCACAGCGACTTAGCCGCCAAAACCAGCACCACCTCATCGCTGCTGCAACGGAGGCACTGCACTAGTGCCGAGATCCCCCCTGCTGCTGCGAATGCTGACGGCTCTTCAAACAGGGGCATCCGCGCCAGCAGGCGTGCAGCCTGGTCTTGCACACACCTGCTGCTGCTGCTGCGCATTTTGAAAGCCAGCACGGCAGTGGCGCCAGCTGCTGCCATGGCTGCCATGGCGGCTGAGCTGCCGCTTGAAATGTTGTATAGACCCGTCAACGCTGCCTCCAGAATGGCGCCGTCGTGTCCCTGCTGCAGGCTGTGCAGGATCAAAGGGATGGCCCCAGCTGCCACAATGGCTGCTTTGTTTGCAGGGATGTCAATGGCAAGCCTGCCAAGTGCCGCTGCTGCCACAGAACGCAGGTCCCCGTGGTTACCTTGCTGCAGGCAGCTGACCAGGGTGGGAATGGCGCCCGCTGCTGTGGCTGCCTCCCTGGCCTCGGAGCTGTTCAAACAAATCTCCTTCAGCAGGTGCGCGGATATTGCCTGCTGTGCTAAGCTGCCGCTCTGCTGCACGCGCTGCACCAGGGCTGGGATGTTGCTGGTTGAAGCTGCCATCTGTGGCAGGAGAGTGTGACAGGAGGGCCTGCGGCAGGGCAGGTGGGCGAGGCGGCGAGGGCGGCGGTGGAGGGGCGGGGAAGGTGGCTGGGGAGCATAACCCTCCATGCGGGGTCAACAAACTGGATTCTACCACAACATCAGCATATCACCTCAATGGAAGCGGTCGCCGCCGGTCTCGTCGATGATCAAAGCTCGCGGTCGCTCAAAGCTCGCGGTCTGCCTGCGATATGCGGAACGAGTTCTGGCTGTAGCTAGGCACTTGCAGGGTTGCGCAAGGCGCCAAAGGGAAGTCTGAAGGGCCGCCACCCATAGCAGGCGGGCGGGCGCCCGCATGGCTCTCTGCCATGGCCGCTGCCTTCATGCAGGCACCTCGCGGCTGCGTTTGTGCCCCAGTGCAAACCATGGGGCGGTATTGATCCGTCAAACCTTGGCCCATCCCTGCCGGCACTGCTGGTTACACTGCGTGTGTTTGTGGTACAGCAGGAGGGGTGCATGACTGGGGGGCGCAGCAGGCCGGGGGAAATGCCCACGGGCCGAGGAATACTGGTGGCGGGCGGCAAAACTTTGGGCGGGCAGTGAGGCAAATGGACGCAATAGAGGCACAAACAAGGAGGGAAGGGAAATGGGGGGCTCTTCTCCCCGGCTGCAATAGCCGGTAAATGAATTGGCGCGGACTGGGAGGGACAAAGGCACAGGGGGTGAAGCACGATGAGAGGGAGGCGCAGAGGCAGGCGACGGCAGCGTGCCCGCAGGTGTGCTGCCGGCGCCGCCGTCAACGTGCCGCTGATGCCGCTGGCATCACGAGCAGGCAGTCAGTTGGTCACCGACTTCATGCGGTCTCAGCCACCTCGGAGAAGCGGGGGGAGTTGCCGTACATGTACTCCTCAAAGCGGCGCACCTGGAGGGAGGGAGGGAGGGAGGGAAGGGAGGGAGAGGCGACACATGTGGAGAAGGGTTCACTGGGAGGGCGGATGGGCGCTGAGTGAGCAAACATGCAACTATCCCCCCGCCTCGCCCATGGCAATGCAGCCAGCAGCGTGCCGGCCCCCCCACATCGCAGCAGCCAACGAAACAATACGAGTGCAACAGAGGCCGGCGGCCCACCTCGCCGACGGAGCCGTAGCAGATCTGGGTGCGCTGGTCGTGCTTCTGGACCTCCACGTCCAGGCCGGACACGCAGAGGCCGTCGCAGGAGGAGGCGCCGCCGGCCTTCTCCACCAGGAGGGCCAGGGGGGCAACCTCGAACAGCAGGCGCAGCTTGGCCTTGGTGGAGGGGGAGATGACGTTGGTGAACACGCCCTTCTCCTTCACAATGATCTGGAACACGTCGGGCACCTGCAGAGCGGGATGGGAGTGATACAGGAAAGAGGAGGGGCGGGTGAGGGGCAGTGGGGGGACAAAGGGAGGCAGGCAGGCTGCGGGTGCACCAGGGGGCAAGGCCATGCAGTTGCAAGCGCGCCCGCCGCAGCCACAGCAGCAACAGCCGCACACAGCCCAGCACACAGCGTGTGGCACAGCGTGCCCCAGCATGACGACAAAGCGCGCTCACCATGCCGCCGGTGTAGCGCAGAGTGTACTTCTCGCCCACGTAGTAAGCGATCAGCTTCTCGTACGCGGCGTTGTCGAAGGTGGCGCGCAGGTTGCCGGGGGAGAACATCTTGCCCTCGCCTGAGCAGTGGGGGTGGGCGAGGATGGGGGTGGGTGGGTTAGGACATGACAGGACATGCGTGCAGCGAGCACACTGGCAAAATGAGGCGGGCGCAGCGACCCTGCACAGCAGGCAGCCCCTGGAGCCCGCTCCTCGCCGCCACACAGCTCGAGCCGCTCCGCCCCTCTCCCCACCCCCTGCACCCTCGATGCACCCTGGCAGCGCAGCGTCAACGAGCTCCGCTTCGCCTCCTTGGCGGGCAGCAGCTGGCCTCTCTTCTATGCCCTCTCCTCAGCACAATGCAGCCATTCGCCTCCCTAACGGGCGCCTCTCAACACCACGACGCAGCAAGCCCTGCTCAGCCAAGAGAGAGCGCAGGCAGCCGGGCGGCAGCTCACCGATGTGCTCGGTCTCCTTGACGTGCAGCCACTTGCCGTCGTCCTGGAGCAGGAACTCGTGGCAGCCGGGGGCGTCCTTGAGGGCGATGCAGAAGACGGTGCGGGGGCCGTAGATGCCCATGCCGGCGGCCACCTGCTGGCGGCCGGTGATGCCGGTCAGCTTGTCGCCGGGCCACACGCCAAAGATGGTGCCCACCGAGAAGTTGGTGTCGACGATGGAGGAGCCGTCCAGGGGGTCAAAGGCAACGGAGAAGCCCTCGCCTGCACGGCAGCAGCCATGGCGAAAGGATGAGCGTGAGCACCGGGGGAGGCCAAGGGCACGAAGAGGGAGGCGCCCCCGGGGCCACCAGAGGTGTGCCGCCGTAATGGAGGGCCATGGACAGTAAGCGTGAGGGGACATTTGGGCAAGGCGGGGTGCGCAAGCCCGCGTGGGCGCTGAAGCTCCCCAGCGGCTGCAGCTGGCCAGCGCCTTCACCTGTGCCCATGCCAGGCCAGCCACATCACCGCACTCATCCTTCTCACTTTCCATGCCCCGGCCCCCACCCCCCGCAGCCTCCCCGCCCCCCGCCTCTGCTCACCTCCCAGGTCCAGGGGCTCGGGCACCTCCTCAGAGCAGGCCAGCTTGCAGTAGCCAGAGTACTTGAGCGCCTCAAACAGCAGCTTGTCGGCCAGCATGTCCACGGCCAGCTGCTCGTCGCCGAACGAGTTGACGCAGGCGGTGCCGCCGCAAGAGGCGGTGCGCACCTGCACGGGGAGAGAAGGAGTGGACAGGTAAGGGAGGAGGGGTCGGTGGGCGGCAACATTTAAAAGAGGAAAGGAGATCATGCCAGGTGGTGGCCGTGGGGGAGGGCATTGGGCAGAGGGCATGGGCGGAGGGGACGCACGCAGGAGGGGAGGGCAGGGGCTGAGGTTGGGGCGGGAGTAAAGCGCATTCGAACCGTCAAGTTCCTTGGCCGCATTAGACTGGCCTGTCCGCCTGGCAGACTCAGCGCAGCGCGTGCTGCACCCCGCACAGCAGCACCCACAGGCGCCCGCCCGCCAGGCCACCTGCCCTACGCTCACTTCCTGCATCCACATGCGCTGCACCAACATGCGCTGGCTGACCACACCCAAGACAAGGGCTCACCTTGTAGGCGATGGTGCGGATGGCCTCGGACATGGACATCATGAGCTGGCGCAGGCGGGCGTCGCTGGTGGCCTCCATCAGGTACTCCTCCAGGGTGTCGCCAATCTGAGGGAGGTGGAGGGGTGGTTGTGGAGGGCAAGGGGCGCGTGTGTTGAGACCAGGGGGGCCGGGGGAGCAGGTGGAGAGTGGGGCAGGGTTGACAGCCGGGTGCCGGGGAGGGGAGTGCATGCGCTGGGCCGATTCTGAAAGCGTGCTGACCAGCTGGCAGGCCCGCGCTTGGCGGCACAAGTGAACGTGCAGCGCTGGAGGGAGCGGCCAGCAAGGCGACAAGGCATTAGCAGGCTGCACTGCCAGCCACACCGGTCTGACGTGCAACACGTGTGCCGGTACAGAATGCATGCAGAGCGCGTTGCCAAATGACGAACGGCCGGTGTGCAGCAGGATGCATATTCCTGGCAGCAGCGCCACACGCTGCGGCACCAGCGCTGTGGTGCCCCAGCGCAGGCAACAGGGGAGCAGGCGCCGTCAAGCCGTCTGCTTCCCAGCTGCTGCATGCCTCTTGCATCCCCACCCAGCTGTGCATGCCCACCTTGGCCTGAGCAGCCACCGCGGCGCGGCGGGCAGACTGGCGCACAGCCTTGCCGCTGATCTTGGCGCCCGCAAAGCTGCTGGCGGTGGAGGTCTGGGCGGCGGCGCGCACAGCCAGGCGAGGGGCAACCTGCGGGTAATATGCGAATGCGGCAGCGATTGTGAGCCACGAGGAGCGGGGGAGCATGACCCAAGGCTGGCGCACGGTCAGGGTGAAGAGATAAAGGGGCCGCCCCAGCCCTGCGCCTGGCCCGCCGACCGCGCATTGATGGCCAATCCCCCTTTCGCGTGCCGATGCCCACCTTGGCGCCGGTGGCGGCCTTGGCGGTGGTCGCGATGCGGCCGGCCATAGCGGCCTGAGCAGACGTGGTAGCGGCGGCCATGGTGACTGGTGCTCCTCGGTCCGGCAGTTGAATTGCAGGAGGGAGAGAGGACGAGGGCGGCAGCGGTGGCAGGCTTTCGGCAGCCCCACCCAGGGCAGGACAGCCTGCAGGACAGGTTTTGCTGCCCTGCTTGAATCTCGCTTGGACCGGGTTCGGCAGGACCTGCAGAGGTGTTGAACACTATTTGAAGAGCAGGCGCCGCCCCGGACAGCCGCAGGCGGGCGGGCGGCGAGCGCAGCTGAAAATGGGGCCGCCCACGGCGGTGGCACCCAGCAGGTGCGCCTTTGGGTGCTCGAAAACCATAATCCTTGCGCGCGGTGCGTCGCGCTCACCCATGGCCGCCCGTCGGCAATCACCCGGCGGCGGGTCCCGCCCACAACAACGCGGCCGGTGGCGGCGGTGCAGCCTGGCTGTGCGCAAGTGCAGATGCAGCAGTGTGCTGCTCCATCCCTTGATGCAGGAACAAGCGGAGGAGAGAGGATGCCCCGGCTGGTGCGGGCGGCAAGCCAGGGGCCGGCAAGAAGTGAGCTTGCCTGCCGACGCGCGCGTGCCGCCGCCTGCGCTGCTGCCTGCGTGCTGCCCGCCGGGGTATGTGCCAGGCTCCCCTCCCTGCTGTTGGGGCGGCGCTGTGCACGCCCTGGCAATGCATTGTGTGCAAGGCCCGTGCCGACACCTGTTGCTGTCCTCATCCGCCCGAGGCGCCGTGGCACTGCGTGTGGGCCAACCTCACTCGAAGTCTGCGCGGTTGATGGCGTTTGGATCTCGCCACCAGCCGGGGGCTTTGCCACTGCTACACCAGTTGTATCAGTCTGTCGGTTTGTTCCAGGCATATCTGCTCCCCAACAGGCGGGACTCCACCAAATTTCGTCATGAAACACAAACCCCGCCATGCACCCTCCGCTCCTTCCTCCCCCCTGGCAGCGAGGGCCTGTACCACTGCGACTACTGCCACAAGGACCTGAGCTCCACGCTGCGCATCAAGTGCGCCGTCTGCAAGGACTTTGACCTCTGCCTCGAGTGCTTCAGGTGGGCCCCTGTTGGTGCGGGGTGTGCGCAGGGACCAGACCCGTGCCTCCAACAAGGGGCGCTCCATGTCGGGGTTGGGGGGAGCACAGCAGGCACAGCGGGATACAGAACGCAGGCTGGTCCGCTGGCTGCCGGGACGCACATGCACCCGCGGTGGCAGCCCCCACCTGGGGGTAAGCGGGAGGATGGGGCGACGTGCATCGGGTTGCAGGGCACCCGCCCTGCTGCCTGCCTGTCTGTCCCTTCCCCTTACCTGCCGCGTCTCCCCGCTGTTCAACTCACACCCTCCTGCGCGCAGCGTGGGCGTGCACCTCAACGTGGCTGGCCACTCCAACGATCATGCCTACAAGGTGGTGCAGTCGCTGGGCTTCCCTCTGTACCACCCCGCGTGGCGGGTGAGTGGGGTAGGGCCACACCGGCTGGAGGGCTGCCTGGGCAGCTGGGCGGCACTGGCCGGGCAGGATCGCGGCTGGGCATCAACAGCAGGGCTTGAGCGCCCTCGTCTGTTGGCTCCATCTCTCAAGAGATGAACTGGTTGCCACAGCTACCAACCAAGTTGACTGTCACTGGCTACAGCTTTCTTGCGCCCTTCCCCTGGTTTCTTCCGCTGCCTCTTGCCAGGCTGGCGAGCACCCGCCGCGGCTTCTGCTGCTGCTGTTGCTGATACAGGAATCAATCAATATCCAACGTGATGCACTGAAAGTGATGGCCACTGGTTGCCCCCCGCCCCACCCGCCCACCCCACTCCCGCCCTCCAGGCCGATGAGGAGCTGCTGCTGCTGGAGGGGATTGAGATCTACGGGCTGGGCAACTGGCCCAAGGTGGCAGGTGCACTTCCGTTCGGTTTGGATAGGGAACACCTGCCGGTGGGCAAGTGGCAGATACTTGCAGGAGGGTGCGGTGTGCAGCCCAGGTGGGAGGGGCTGTTCCCATACATACCATGCTCCCCCTGCGGCCGGGCTCACTGCGGCAACCCGCAGGCTCACTCTGCCCGGCGCGACGGCCTTGCCGGTCCTGCACCTGCCTGTCTGCCTGCCCGCCTGTGAGGCATGCCGTGGCGCGCCGCCCGACCCCCTCGCCCTGCCTGGCCCCCCGGCCCTGTGCAGAGCACGTGGGGAAGAGCGTGGAGGAGTGCAGGGGGCACTACCTGGCCACGTACATCGACCACCCCGGCTTCCCGCTGCCGCAGCGGCACCCATCCATGGCTGGGGTGCGCAGCAGGGGGGAGCAGGCCGGCGTCTTGGGCCTGGGCTGTGGCTGTGCCTCTCCTTTGGCACGGTAGCCTGTCTCCCTGGCTGTGCTGCATCATGCACACTTCACTCATGCTGTGCTTCATATCATCCCATCGCCCACTCCCTTCTGCCACCTGCCCTGCGCAGATGAGCATCGAGGCGCTGGTGGCAGAGTACCGGCGGTCGGGGCGGGACCCAGCGGGGGCAGCGCACCGCCTGGCAGCTGCGGTGTCGCCCTCCCACAAGCGCGCCAAAACTGCGGGCGGGGCCGCGGCGGCAGCAGCAGCAGCAGCGGCGGCAGCAGCGGAAGTGAAGGAGGAGGGAGGGGATGTGAAGATGGAGGATGTGCCAGTGAAGAAAGAGGAGGAGGGAGGCGCGGCTGCCGAAGAGGGGCAGGAGCAGCAGGGCGAGCAGCCGGCAGGTGCAGCGGCAAGCAAGAAGCACCGGTCAGAGGGGGCAGCTGCAGGGGCAGCGGCGGGAGCAGCAGCAGCGGCTGGCGCAGAGCAGGCACAGCACCGGACACAGGGCACGTTTGCTCTGCGGCCATCAGCGCCAGAGCCGCCGACAGCGGGGGCGGATGGGGTGGCCACGCCAGCGGGGGTGGGCGGCAAGGCGCCCGCAGCCGGTGCCGGCGATGCCAGCACAGCAAAGGTGTGCTCAATGCTTGGCACTGCTAGCGCATGCTTCAGTGCCAAGTCCTGAGCGGCAGTGTGCATGTGCAATGAGTGCACTTGCATGTCGCGGTCTGTTGCGTGTTGGTATTTTATCCTTCCCCCTGCCACGCTGGGTCAGCAGACGGGCAACACCATCAAGCAAACACGCCCTTTCAGCCCCTTCTCCCCCTCACCCCTGCCCCCCCTCCTTCCCCTTCCCCCCACTCTCCAGCAGATCCCTGCCGCCACGGAGGCGCAGCAGACGGGGTACAACATCAAGCGCAACGAGTTTGAGCCCGAGTGGGATGCGGAGGCGGAGACGCTCATCTCCGAGCTGGCCGACTTCAGGTGTGGGGGGTGGTGGGTGTTGAGAATGGAAAGAGAATTGGTACCGCAGTATACCAGCTCTCTTCACTCTTGCCCCCCGATTCCTGTCCTGTGAACCTGCCTGCACCTGAGCTTGTAAAGTGGCGCATCCACTTGGCGCTTCTCTATTGCATTCATACGCTGCAGGGATGATGACCCCGAGGAGGAGGTGGCACGCAAGGACCGCCTGCTGCAGGTATGCACGCACGCCAGCTAGCCAGCGGCGTGAACCGCTTGCCGCGGCTCCTTTGCTTGCCTGCTGGCCAGTTGCTAGCCTGCTGGCTTGTGCGGCGGCAGGCATAGATCGGCCTGCCTGTGCGGCTGACATGCCACCTACCTGCACCACAGGCATGCAGCGCAACCTGTGGAGGTGTTCTGGTCGTAACTTTGCCCCACTGCCCTTGCCTCACCCCGACCCTGCCCCAGATCTACAACCGGCGGCTGGATGAGCGGGAGCGGCGGCGGCAGTTCATCCTGGACCGAGGCCTGCTCAACATCAAGCGGCAGCAGGTGGGGGGTGGAAGGGGCCAACAGGCTGCGAGTTGTGTCAGGGGACGCTGTGGGACCGGCGGGGTGCGTGGGCAGGCGATAGGGTGAGGCAGGATAGTTGCAGCTGTGGCTGCTCCCAAGCCAGTAGACGTGGGCCGCAGTGCCGTGCGGTCAGCCTGCCGCCCAACGGCCCACCCACCTTGCAGCCCAAGCTGGCGCTGCCCCGCCCCAGCGCCCTGCTGCCATGCAGGCCCTGCACAAGCAGCGCATGGCCCGTCCCGCTGGCACGTTGCGCCACCCCTCGTCCTTCAGACCTCCCCCGTCGTAGCTCAAAGGTTGACCCGTCAGATTCTTCAACTGAAACATGCATACGTGTGCCCACTGCAGGCCCTGGACAAGCGGCGGTCGGCGGCGGAGCGCGAGCTGCACGGCGGGCTGCGCGTGCTGGCGAGGCACCTGCCGCAGGACCAGTACGAGGCGCTGGCAGAGGGCATTGCGGTGAGTGCTGCATTGTGGCGGGGGTGTGAACGCAGAACAGCCTCGGAGCTTGGGGACCAGTACGGGGTGCTGCGGGAGGGCAGTGGGGTGGTGGAGAGGGAGTGACCGGGGGGGTGAGGGGCGCGGCCGACTGCGGCGGCAGGTTGGCAGAGGAGGCTTCAGGGCTGCTGCGAGGTGTTGGGAGTGTCCCATCGTGCACCCGTGTGTGCCGTGCAGCTTTGGCCGGTCACTACTGTCCTCCCCCCCACCAGCCCCTTTACCCTGCCCTACTGCCATTACCCTTTTGTCCACTTGCGCAGCTGGAGCAGCGGCTGCGTGCGCGCATTGCGGAGCTTCAAGAGTACCGAGCCATGGTGGGTGGTCGCGCCTGTGGTGGTGGGGGCGGCAGCCAGCCTGGGGGTGCCTGTGGGTGGGTGCCAGGCCAAGAGGCTGCCGGGGGGTATGTGGCCATGCGATCAGAACTGCCTCGCCCCCTGCTCCCCTGCCCCTCTCCTCTATCACAAATGTCCCTCCCCGGCATGAGGACATGTGCGCACCCCTGAAATTAAATGACATGCCAGTTTAATTCCATTTTTAGAGCATGACGACGCAACTTACATCAAATGGTTCGAAATCCCCGCCATGCGATTCTCGAACTCAAACAGGAACAGTACGAATAGTTCTTGAAAAAGGAGGTTGCCCCGTGCTCTTTGCCCTCACAACTCTGCCCGCGACCTCTGTTCTGCTATCTGCGTCCCCCCTTTCCCACCCTTCAGGGCCTGCGCACCTTTGAGCAAGTGGATGAGGTGGAGGCGCTGCAGGAGGGGCGCAAGCGCAAGGGTGAGCGTGAGCGGGGCACAGGGCAGGGGAGGGGAAGGGGAAGGCGGGTTGGGCAGACGTGGCAGGTTGGCGCCAAGGGTGGACTGGCAACACTGGGCAGGTGAGGTGAGAAGAATTGGAGGCGGGGTGGGGCAGGCAGGGCAGGGGATGTGGGCACCCTGCCGGCGGGTCTCAACAGCGAGCGGGCGCTGTGGCGGGAAACGAGGCCGGGGGCCGTTACCGTTACAGCAGGCAGGACGGACGGTGCCACGCCGCGCAGCCCTTTTGTAGCGGCAGGCATTGGCAGTGTACAGGGAATGCTGCGGGCTGAGGAGCCCCGCACCACCTGCTTGCCACCCCAGCGAGCAAGCAAGCAGAACTCCTTGCCTGACCCCTGCGCCCCGCCTGCCCTCCCGCCCACGACCCCGCCCGCCCCTGCAGAGGCGCAGCAGCAGCAGCAGCAGCAGGCGATCCGTGCCCGCCTCAACAAGGTGGCGGTGGACGAGGGGGCGCTGCAGGAGGCGCTGGTGCAGGTGCGGGGGCTCGGGGCTGCGGGCACCAGTCAGCTGCCTGGTGCCGCCTGGGGCCGTTGGTGTGCCAGCCAAGGGGCGCTTCAGGAGGTCTGGTGCAGGTGCAGGGGAGCGCAAGAGGTGCAAGGGCGCTGCACTCCTCTCATGTCCACAGTGAATGCGGGAATGGATGTGTGCGAGTGATTACAAGAGTGCGCCCCACATGCATGAGCTCCTGTAGCCCTTGCGCTGTGCAGACACCCGGGGTCCGCCCGCCTTTTCCCCCTGTGCGCAGTCCATGGGCGCGGCAAGCGCGGCGGCGGCGCTGGGCATGCAGCACAGCACGCTGCCCGAGGGGCGCGGCAACGGCCTGGCGGCCTGGCGACAGTAAGTGCCGCTGCCCTACTGCCGGCTGCTGTCGCTGGCTCTTGTCGGCTGCTGGCTGCTGGCTGCTGGCTGCTGCTCTGCCCTGCCGCTGCCGCTGCCGAACCCTGAAGCCAGAGCCTGCCTGCCTGGACCACGCCAATCGGTGCTGACCTTGGCGCCCGCTCATCTCCCCACCCCACCTCTGTGCAGCAAGCGGGGCGTGCTGCTGGACATCACCTCGCTGCCGGATGTGGAGCCCCTCAGCCAGCGGGTACGTGCGCTGCTCATGGGTGTGAATGGTCTCAGACCCGGGCTGCCCTGCTGCTGCGTGTTTGCGCATGCGCTCCGTCTCTCGCCAGCCCTGCCCCACTCCTGCTCCACAGTGCCTTCAAGCCTCTGGTTGGCACAGGGCAGCTTGCGGCCTGCGCCCATCGATCCCCTAGTGCTCCTCCCCATGCTCCACTGGGCCCGCCCACCTCCCGCCTCCCAACCCCCAACCCGCCCCGCTTGCCCCCCGCAGGAGCGCAACCTGTGCGCCACCGAGCGCTACCTGCCCGCGCAGTACCTGGCCATCAAGGCGGCCGTGCTGAAGCTGCAGGAGCAGAAGGGCCGGGTGCCGCGCAGCGACATGCTGCGCCTGCCCTTCCAGGTGGACCCGCAGCGCCTGCAGCGCCTACACGACTTCTGGGTGCAGCAGGGCTGGCTGGCAGCAGGCGGCAGCGGCGCCCCGCGCCAGCAGCAGCAGCAGCAGTGGGGCTCGCCGTGACGTGCCGGCAGCAGCAGCAGTGCGGTAGACGGCCGGGCTGGCCAGTGCCAGCTGGCCACGTGCAGTCTGCCTGTCAATGGACGGCTCTGGACCCACTGTTTTACGACCTCTCAAACTGACCCTGACGTGACTCTTGCCGACCCCTACTTCCCACTGATTCGACCAGCCACGTACCCTACACCTTGTACACATGTGTAAGCGCTTCGCTTCACCATTTCCCTTGTCTCACAGCTGAAGGGTCACATTACACAGTGGAGCAGTTGCTTGGGTAGTCGCAGGGCTATCGTCAGGCAGAGCAGGCAAGCAGGGCAGAGCAGCATGTGCTCCCTTGGTGCAGGGGCGGAAGAACGGCAGGCAGTGCAGGCAAAGGTGGGGCCCCTTGGTGCAGGGGGTGAGATGGAGAAATTGGCAGGCGGGGCGCCAGGGTTACTCCTGCACCCGGGGTGACAGGCAAGCCAGCTGCAGACGGGGCATCTTCCTGCCGCTGCCGCCAATGCGCGTGCGCAGGTGGCGCATGCCACACGCGGCCTGGCTGGCCAGCAGGCTCAGGCGGGCCAGCAGGGCCTGGGGCAGGCGGGTGCTGTCGCGCGGCGCCAGCTCCAGCACGGCGGTGGGCAGTGGGTGGGGCCTCACCAGCCACTGAGCCTGCAGGTGTGAGGGAGGGAGCAGTGAGGGGTGTGGACAAAATGGGGGGTTGGTGGGCGGTAGCAAGGAGGGGGTACCCTTGCCGTCCGCAGAGGGCAGGGCTGGAGCCAACAATGCAACGGCTTCCCAACCAGGGTAGCCCTCCTAGACTGCCGGAAGCCTCACCTCCTCAGGAGACACCTCCAGGTCGAGCGAGTGGCAGGCAGCGTCGCTGGTGGCACGTGTGGGCAGCGGCGCCGCAGCCGGCGGCGTTGCAGGCGGGGCGGGGAGGCACAGCACGGGCGGCAGCGCAGGCGCCATCTGCGCAGGGTACTCATCCTGCCCGGCAGCCGCCTCAACGTCTGTTGAGCGGCGGGCTGCTGCAAAGAGGTGCATGAGGGCGGCATCTGTGGCGGCCTCCTCGATGCTGCTGTGCGGGCCCGCCTTGATGCTCCAGCGGGGGCCGTTGTCGGAGAAGGGGAAGGTGGGGCGGGGGGTGGGTGGGGGCTCCACGCGCTCCTCCTTGCGTGCGAGGTAGTTGGCCAGGTTCTGGTCCTTGTGAGAAAGGTAGGAGAGTGGCGGGGCGGGCTCCTCCCAGGCGTGGCGTGTTTGCTGCAGGCGCTGCGCGTGCTTGGCGACGGCTGCAGGGGGGGTGGGGAGGCGGGGCGGACGGCAGCGTCGGGTGGGTGGAGGGGTGCCGTATTTCTTGCGGCGTCGTGACAGCGAGATATACAGTCTTATGTGCCCCTGCTGACCGCCAAGAAAAAGGTCACGCAGGAGAGCTGGCAGCACAGCATCTGCACGGCGGCGCACAGCATCTGCAGGCGCATGCCAAGACCTGCCCCCCACAGTCGGCGCACCTGCGTTGCAACGCGTTGCGGAAGGAGTGCATGTGCGCATGGTGCGGAGGGTTGTAGAGGCGAAGGTCCGGCGAGGAGTGTGGACGGGATGCGAGTTGTTCGATGGCGAAGGCGTGCTGTTGAGGAAGCTAGGTCGGCGGTGTGATGTGAGATGGTGCGAAAGAGTGACGGATGGGGCTTGCAGGCGCCTGAAGAGGACCGCCGGTGAACCGGACGCGTTTGCCACGTGGCCCTCCTGCTTTGCATGCTGTGGTATTACCAACTGCGGTGCTCGTGCTGGGACCTGCATTCCACGCTTCGTCGCTGGCTTTAACTTTCACAAGCACACACAATATCACAATGACGTCGGTGGGCCAAGCAGCCGAGGTCAATGCTGGTCAGCACTGCGCCGCTACCTGCTGATGGCAGGCCGGTGCGCGCACCCCACTGGGGAGTTTAACGGCTGAGGTGCGGCGAGAGACATGCGCATGTATGCTTCTTTGAACATGCCCAAAGCATCAACGAAATCCGGTGGCAGCCCCGCGGTTCCCAAGAGTGCAAAGGGCCTGTGGCAGTGGTGCGCAGCAACATGCATTATGAGAAACTGGCAAGGAGACTGATGTGAGGGTGATTGAACCAACTGTGAATTGCCTGAGAGGCAGGGGAATAAAACGTGCCGGCTTGAGGCCCGGGTGAATGGACACAGTGTGTGCGTAATCATGATGTACAACAATGCTGTCAAGCTGCCAGCGACTGTTGCCCAGCGCGGCCTGCGCTGCTGCACCAGCCAGGAGGGCAGTGCACGACCTGGCTGCACATGGCTGCCACAAGGCTGCAGCTGCTAAACAGCACGGGGGTTAGCTGGCCATGTGTGCCTACAACTCTTCTTGCCACTCCCCCAAGCCAGCCATGACGGCTCTCTGGTCTGAAACCACCTTCAAGTGTGGGGCAGCAGCCCTCAGACGTTGCACCGCAGCAGCGGACTCGTCTGTGTGGTAAGTGCACTCGAGAGAACGCAGACTTGGCATGCGCAGCAGGACTGTGTCCACATCATCTTCTGTCACCTCATAGCACCCTAAGTTCAGCCGCTTCAGCGAGTGGGCGGTCGCCAGCGCCCTTGGCACTCGCGCCTGACCTGTGTCCCGCAGAAACAGCTCCTCCATGCCTGCATTCCAGCCAGGGCGCGCCTGGCATGTGAGGCGGGCAGCGCAGAGATGTGCACAATGTGCATGCGCAGCAGCAGGCGCAGCGCCGCAGCCAACCCCTCGTTCTCAGGTGCGTGCTGGCCCACCTGCCAGGTAGGCGCCCTCTGGCAGGTCAGAGATGACGCAACTCAGCACCAGCTTCTTGAGCTGAGTCAGGCCGGCCAGCGCCTCCCATGAAAGGCTGGCAGCACTCTCCCTGCGGCGGTCATATAGGCCCAGCTGCCTGAGGCGCGAGGTCTGCCACAGCAACGCCTCCAGCGCTGGCAGCGGATCCTCCTCAGCCGCGCCCACAGAGAAGCCGAGCGCCAACCGCGTGACTCCCACCAGCTGGCTGCACCTCCAGTCCATGTCGGTGCTCCAGCTGGTGCTGAACAGCTCGAGCTCCCGCAGCTGGATGCCGGCTGGTAGCAGCGCATCTAGCACAGGCTGCAACGCCCGCACCCGCTGCATGCCGTACACGCACAGGGTGCGGGTGTGCGCCACAGGGCAGCGTGCGTCTGGCCTGCCAGCACCAGAAGGCCACCCATGAGGGAAGTCAGTGGCTGCGCTGTGCCTGGGAGCATAGAAGCTTCCCAGCAGCTGTGCACCTGCCATCTGCAGCCAGGCCAGCAATGTGGAGAAAGTAAGTGGGAGCTTACTACTGCTACTGATGTCCAGCATCGACCCTCCAGGGCAGACATAGATTGATTGCAAGATTGTGTGCAGCATTGCCTGGAACGAAGCTCACCTGCCACAGCATGAACGGCTCAACCTCTAACTGGCTATCGTGGTGAAACCAGTAGGAGATGAGGCAGCGAAAGTTTGCAGGCCTTGGGAACTGCACTGGCCCCAGCCGGTCGGTGCGCACATCTTTCACCGTAAGCTGTTGCAGCTGCGCCAGGCGCGTCAGGCTGCGCAGGTCCTCAGGCACCGGGCCCTCGAGGATCAGGCTTGTGAGGCTAGAGAGGAGCACCAGTGCCGCTGCCGACACAGGGCAGCAGCCCAGGGTCAGGTTGCGCAGCTGCGAGAGCTGCACCAGCGCCCGCACAGCGCCCGACGGCAGCCTGTCATGCCGGCACTCGTGGATGAACAGGGCGCTGCCAGCCTTCAGAGTGAGGTCCTGAAGCTTGGGGAAGGCATGCAGGGCCTGCACGGCGGCAGTGCAGCCTGACAGCTGCTCCTCGAACCGCAGCGACACCTCAGCCAGGCTGCCCGGGTGCAGCAGCGCCAACAAGTCTGCCAGCCCCAGCAGCGGGACGGGCTCCTCGCTGTACAGCCTGGCTAGCTTCATCGCGTATGGCCACCTCCACACGGTGCTTCCCTCGAATTGCTGCACATGCTGCCGCACGGTGCGCAGCACGCTGTGCCGCCTGGCAAAGTAGTTCTCTTCCCGCATGTACGCAAAAAGCATGCGTTGATCGGCTGCCGGCGCGCTTGCCGCGGGCACTGGGCTGTCGAACACACCGTGTAGGCCCATTCTTGCCCGCTGCGCCTCATACATGTAGGCATAACACAGCACCCCAGGGGGAGGGCTGACTTTGAATGAACGCCACAGTGCCGGCTCTCCATAAAAGGTGGCGCACCAGCGCTTGCTCACCAGGGTCAGAGAGGGCCTGCGGGAGTGCAGCAGGGGCAGGGTCAGCACTGCAGGGGCCTGTGAATGGGAGGCAGGCGGCAGTTTGGCAAGGTCAGGAGGGGGAGGGTGGAGCCAATTGCAAGGCAGCAGTGCCGGAATGGCAGGCCCGCATGCCGTCTAAGCAGACCGACGTCGCTCCTCCCAGCCAGCCTCGGACGGCTGCCAGCGCACTAGAGGAGCCGCGGGGCGGCGGGTCCCCCACCCACCCGTGCTTTCGCCCTGCCAGCGCCATGATCCTGCCCAGCAGTCCGTCAGGCAGCGCATCAATCGTCGTCAAACCCTGCTGCTCCTCATCTGCGGCTGCTGCAGGGAGCGACATGGCTGTGGGGGCGGGAGTGGCGGCCTTCAGGTGCTGATCACTACTCCGGTGCAAACCTGTGCTTGTGTGCAGCTAATAGCAGTCGCAGGGCCAGTGCAGGTGAGCCTGGGCTTGGCTCCCGACTTTCCTCACGGGCATGCTCGACTCCTTGGTTCCAGCTGTTGACGAGACGGGACGCAGCAACAATGCCACTGCCCTGGGGGCTGAGGGTAGTGAGCCGCCGCGCCCGCCTTGTGAGAGACGCAGTGTGGGCGGCGACGGCAGCGGCAGCGGCAGCTGGTGCATTGGCCCTTTACCCGTGCCCAGGCTGTGGTCGTAGAAGACCAGCAGGCAGACAACTGAGATACACAGCTTCCCTAAGGTTACCCACAGGAAGATCAACGGCGTGCATGCCGGCGGACGGCGCGCGGCGCGGAGCGGGCAGGAGAGGAAGATGGGCAGGCACAGGTGGCAGCGGGGGTGGTGCAGCTCACTGCCAGCTTGCACCCACCAGGCCAGGCATGTTGCACTCCTGCTGAACCACACAGTCGTCGTTCCCCTTTCTGCACCCGTGTGCAAGGTCTTCTTCCTGACGGCAGGCCGGTGCGCGCACCCCACTGCCCGCCCCGCCCTGAGGAAGTCAACGGCTGAGGTGCGGCGAGGGAGTATCTGCTTTATTAGAAGGCCAACACTTCCTATTGCAGATATGCCCTTGAATTCCGTGCGTGCCCATGTACTGCAGACATGCGCACCGTGGGGCCGCCAGCACTGCAGTGCACTGCGCTCTGGCCGTTGGCGGCAGTCACACATGGCTACATCTTCACCATGCCCGGGGCTCCTCCCATCTGCGCTCTTGCTGCTTGCGTGACATGGTGATGCGAGCCGGTCCGCCATACTGCCTACCCACCGCAGTGCTCAACTATTACACTGGTCAAGCTGGGAGCGCTGTCTAACCCGCTTCAGCTCGCACTGCATTGCATGCGTACGATGCTGGCCTGCATGCTTCCACCTGATGCACTGTCCACCCTGGCGGCCTGTCACCTACATGGCCTCCCTGGCAGAAATATGCGCACTGCCTTGTTTAGCTGGGAAGCCCTGAAACGCGGGGGGACGCAAGGCAGAGAAGTGGGGGCTTATGGGGGAAAGTGCCAGCTGCAGGCAGCGCCAGTGAGTCGGGAAAGCAGCTGGGCTGGCAGACGTGCCGACCAAAGCGTGCGGAGGAGGCTACAATGAAGGAAAGGAATGCTCTGAGGCTGTGCAGAGGTGGTGGTGAGTGCGGACATTAGAAGGAACGGATCATGCAGGAGAGCAGAAATGAAGCTGCTTCACAAGGGGTCTCGAACGCATGAACTTCAGGTGATAACAGTTGGAAACGTGAGCCTGGCGAGGTTTGACGGCTAGGGTTGGCCTCAGTTTGCCTAGCAGCTGCACAAAATCAGGCACCAGCGGCGGTGCACCGGTTGTGCCCCGCTCCCTCAATCGCTGCCTGTGGTGCGGGCTGCCTTGCACTCACGCTTGTGCTGCCTCCAGTGCGCAGCCTGGCAGTCGTGAGAGCACTGCACGACGTGAAAGGGGAGGAGCGGGAGCGTTAATCACTATGTTGTGCACCAAACAGGGATGACTCTGCTGGTGCCAGGCCGCCTGAAGGGTTGAGTGGCAGCAGCAGCAGCGGCATAGCTCCGCCAGTGCTCAGGGTAGGCGGCCGGCAGCATCAACACTCACATACTGTGCGTTGCGGCAGCCCGCACATTTGCGCAGGCCAATTGCCGGCGTGCCGCAGCCGCTGCAAATGGGGAGGAGTGACGAGCATGGAGCCTGCATGCGATGCATCGCCGGCCCCTGCTGCCCAATGACATTCACGGTTGCCCACTCGGCGCGCTCCCATGCCTCCGCACGCTGCACCTCCTGGCTGCTGCCGCTGAGCCGGGCCACCTCCACAGCTTTCTTCAGGGTGATCAGGCGCTGCCAGGTCTGGCCAGCGCCAATGTTGCCCCCCGTGGGCTGCGTGTGCTGCAGGAGCGCCTCCAAGGCGGGCACCGCTGGCTGCGTGTACTCCCAGAACACCCGCACATGGGTCACCCACATGTCCGGCAGCATGCGCCTGCACACTTGCAGCGCTGGCTCCGACTGCTTGAAAGCTGCCAGCGCTTCTGCCACACTTGCCGCAGGTATGCCGGGGTAGGCGGCAGCCGAGGCCTCCAGCTTGCGCTGCTCACAGCGCAGCTGCCTGCGCGCAGCACCTGCACCGCTGCCACTGGCCCTGCCTGCTGCACGTCCGGTGCTGGTGGTGGCGCTGCTACCGCTGGCGCTGCTGCCTCCTTCCAAGGCACCGGTTTCGTCAACGCCGCTGCAGGTCACCACCCCGAACACATGCTCCACCGCATTCGTACTGGCTTCCACCTCATAGAGCAGGCTGCCCTGCTGGCGCGCCAGGCGCACAGCCACCAGGCAGCGCTCAACTGCTTCTGGCGAGTGCGTGGGGTCGCAGGCAGGAAGGAGGCTGCGCGGTGACTGCGGTTCCAGCTGCACCAGGCCTTCCCTGCCACGCCTGGAGGCCGCCTCCAGCTCCACCCCTATTTCGGCTGCCGTCATGCTGAGGGTGGGTGAGTCGATGGTGCCGGGATCAGGCTTGGGCAGAACGCGCGCTGGGTCGCGATCCAGCTGTGCAAGGACGAGGCAGCAGGTGTAGCGCAGCTGGTGTGCTGTGAGCAGCAGCGGATGGTAGTGCCCAGGCTGGCTTGCTGCCAGCTCCTGCAGCTGCCGGGCAACTGCCGCTGAGCAGGCTGGGTGTGCCAGAATGTCTAGGGCCGCGCTGGCCATCCGTCCGTTCGCTATGGCCGCTTCACCGAGTTGGGCAAGGCTGCAGAGGAGTTGCACATAGTGCAGGGCTGAGCTGGCAGGGACGCCGTGTGGCCCGCGGTCCATGCTGCTGCCGCCCCCACCCCTGCTGTCGCCGCCTGCAACGCTGCCGGGCGCACAGCTGCTGGCTGGGGGGTAGCAAATGGGTTCCAAAACACTCCAGTCTGCTGCTGTCATCCTGTTCAGGTAGGCTTCCAGCGGGGGGAAGGGGTCAGTTTCGCCGGCTGGCCTGCTGCCTGGGCACATGTAGAAGCAGCGGCAGCACTTGGCCAGTGCCAGCTGGAGCGCCTGCTGCATGCGTGGGTCCGTGCTGTGCAGTGCCGGCCGCCCGCTGGCCGCCAGGGGCAGCAGCTCACAGATCTCACGGCACAGCTGCGCCGACTCCACAAACGCCGCCACCTCGGGGCTGCGCTTGCTGGGGGGCACCGCCGTGGCGCGGCGCAGGCGAGCCGCAAAGTATTCGGCGCCCGGCTCCGGCTGTGCCTGCTGCGCCGGCTGTGAGCAGTCCTGCGACCAGGGGCAGGAAAAGGGTGTGTGTGTATCATGGGGGCGCTGCAAGCTCAAGCATTTGGCATGTGTGTGGACCCAGCACTCAGCTGCTCGTGGCCCCTTGCCGTCGGCTCTGCACGCTGGCAGAACCTGATGGACCCGCTGTCGCAGCAAGCGGGGAAAGGTGCGCCTCCTGCACAGCTGCACTTGCGTGCCTTCCTGTCCATCCACAGCACCAGGCCCCCGCCCCCCTTCTTCCCCGTCTACTAGTGCAGTGCATGCGCTTGCTTCTGCCTCCTGCACAGCTTGCTCCACGACCTGGGGAAGGAGGGTGCACCACGTGGTGAACTGCTGCGCCATCTGGTGCAGCTGCTCTGCTTCCGGCAGCATTGCCGCCAGCTCAGCATTCTCCTCCAGCACGCCAGACTGCCTGATCCACTGCAGCATGACACCAAAACGGTGTATGAAGCCCAGGGGGTTGTCTGCCATGTCGGCTACGGGCTGGCCCATCGCGGCCAGCGCCTCTGCCGCGGACACCAGCGGGCTATCCGCGGGCTGCTGCGCTGAGCTGGCGCCAGCGGCAGAAGGATTGGAGCTCATGCTGTGTGGAATGTGTGGCAGACTGGCGGTGGCCCTGCAATGGGTGGATCAGGTATGGATAAGGTATGGGTCATGGACAGTGATGTGCATGCCCAGCCTCAGCATGCCTCCCGCCGAACGTTGGCAGCGGCGGCTGCGGCGGCTGCCGGCGCAACGTCAATGAGGCATGCCCTCCAACCTGCAGCCAGAACCCCGCTTCTGGCAAGCGAGTAGCGTGCTCCGATGCTTCTAAACGGACCTGCGTTCCAGCTGCGAGCCGGCTGAGTGTTCAGCCGTGGTGCAGCCTCGTCCCCTGCGGCGGCCCGGTGCACACAAGCTGCCTAGCTGGTGATGCGAGTCACAAGGCAGTTGAAATGCTATGTGGAGCAGCCTGGCATTCCAAGGTTCCTACGCAAGAGCTTTCCACAGTGAGACTGTTCCCGCCACTGATCAGCAGCCATACCGTCGAACCTCGACAGCCCAAACAGCTTTAATAATAGAAGCCCAAAGCTACCCTCCCGGCCCGTGACTTCCCTGTGCCTCCCGCCGCCACGGCCGCCGCCATGGCCGTGGCGGCGGTAGCAGTCCCGGTAGTGCAGACACGGGAACAGTTTTACATGCAGCTGTCTTTAAGAAGCAAATCCGAGGCACCATTAACGCATGCTTGGATCCAATGCATGGATCACCCACGCATGCATCTTCCGACTAAGCAGAGCAAGCAGCGAAGATGCAGGCAGGCAGGTGCCAGGGCGGCGGCCGCAAGGGAAGTGGGCGAAAGGGAAATTACCAAGCACGGCAAAGAGAGCAGGCACAGGCGAGAACCCTGGGGCATGGGGTGGGATGATGGATTGTTTTGGCTGGGGGGGCATGCGACAGGTGGCCCCAGCGGCTGGGGCCACCTGTCGCCTGGCCCCCAGCCGGTCGGTGCTTGCACCTTTCAGCGTCGGCTGTTGCAGCTGCGCCAGGCGCGTCAGGCTGCGCAGGTCCTCAGGCACCGGGCCCTCGAGGATCAGGCTTGCAAGGCTGGAGAGGAGCACCAGTGCCGCGGCCGGCACAGGGCAGCAGCCCAGGGTCAGGCTGCGCAGCTGCGAGAGCTGCACCAGCGCCTGCACCCTGAGGGCAGTGATTAGATGCGTTTTTAAAACATAAACTCCATGTAAGCAACAGCAAGGGTTAGCCCCTTGTGCGGCTGGGGAAGCGCACGCATGTGGGGAGGCAGCAGCCTGCAGTCATGGACAGCCGTGTTGCTGCGAAAACCAAATAGCATGCCAAAGTGGTACAGTGGAGGGGTAGGAAAGCCGCGCCCCGCTCGGGTGCACAGCAGAGGCTGCAGGAGCAACAGAGAGGGGCAGAGGAACACGCAGACATGGTGGGATCAGGCACCAGGCGGCCCTGGCGGAAGGCCAAGTTTGAGTTTCCAATCTCGGGTTGGCAATCTGGGGTACGAAATGGGTCCTGACGGTGCGCTTGGGTGGGCGACTCGGCAAAATGGGGGCTGGGCAGCCGTGATGACTGAGCTGCCAGCAGGGGTATATGAAATGTGTTCTCTCACTCATATGGAAAGGGATTGAGTTGATAATCGAGGCTTTAGAGGGAGGGGCAGGAGATTGGGGCTCCTGCGGCAAGGTTGCTGCTAAGTATCTGCCCGAAAGCGCCGCCGCCTCGGCAGCGCTGGCTCCTGGGGCGGGGCGGAGGCACCAGCCCTTCTGCCCTCCCACAGCAGCGGCGTGCTAGTACTAGTGCTGGCCAGGCTGGCATCGTCACAAATGCAGGGAGGCTCTCCATGCTCCCAACCGCCACGACAGCGCCCTCGCGTGCCGTCCCTGCCGCTGCTGCTCTCTGCCGCCTGCTGCGCCTGCTGTGTTCACAGCTGCAGCATGCCGTTGGAGCCCAGGATGGCGGCCATCGAAGCAGCCAGGCCAGGCAGCAGCTGCGGCGCGGGCTGCGGTGCAGCTGGTGCCGGCGCTGCTGGCTTGGCAGGGCACCCAGACGCCTGCGGCACCGCTGGCTCTGGCAGCAGCAGGCTGAGCTCCCGGTCGCCGCTGCCAGCTGGCGGCGGCGGCAGCAGCGCCTCGGGGTGCTGCTGCAGGAAGCTGCGCAGCAGGCGGGAGCCGTCGCAGACGTCATGCCAGCGCAGCTGGGCCATGAGAGTCAGGAGGGGCAGCAGGGGGGAGTCCATGGGGGGGACCTGCTGGCAGGCGCAGGAGGCAGGAGGCAGAGGGTGGGTGAGCGGCTCAATCAAGGACCCCGTCCGCCAACAAGGTACCGCCATCTGCATGCCAGGCGAGCTGGCCAGGCGCTCCGGTCATGCATGCATCACCCCAACCTACTGTCTCTCCCTTCCCACCACCCGGCAACTTGCGTGCCTTCCGCCCCTCTCTTCATCCCCGCCTCCCTGCCCCCTTGCACCCCTTGCACCCCTTGCACCCCTCCCACCTGCCCGACCATCAGGTCAAAGATGAGCGGGGCGCACTTGACGGTGCCTCCCGTCAGCACCCGCACCACGTAGTCTGCAAAGGCGATGCAGTTGTTGCGCAGCGCGTGGTAGCGGGTGCCTTGCGCATACGCCAGCGCCTGCGGGGAGGGAGAGAGGGGGCGTGGCAATGGAGCAGCGGGACAGGAGTGAGCATGCAGCTGCTTGTTCGGGACTGCAGGCGTGTAGGAGGGCGGGTGAGGTCCGGGGCGGCGAGCAGCGGCTCGAAGCGGCTGCATGAGCCGCTCATGGCGGCCAGCCCTGGCCCCTGATAAATGACAACCCAGCAAAGCACGCCCCCTCCCCTGCCCCGCCCCCCGCTCACCCGCTGCACGTGCTCTGCCTCCAGCGGGTGGTGCGGCACCGCCAGGTGCAGCATGGGCAGGCAGGCAGGCTCCGGCGGCGGCGCGCCGCGCTGCACCACCGGTGCCGCTGGTGCTTCGACCAGCATGTTGTCTGTGATGTCCATGTCGTTGGCGGGGCAAAACTCCAGCGCCGTCAGCTGCGGCATGGGAGGGGGCGGGGCGGGGAGGGGCGGGTGGGTTGAGGTTGCAGGAGCAGGGGGGGATGGGCTGGCCCGTGGCCCCACATTCGCTGTGCACATTCACCCAGATTGACTTCAGCAGACAATGGACAGCACACACACCACATACACCTCCCCAGCCCCACAAACGCCCACCCCTGGCACTGCCCAGTCCGTTCGTTACAGTCGCTGCCTCCTGCCGCCTCTAACCCTGCTCATCCACCCAGCCAGCCAGCCAGCCAGCACCTCACCTCTTCCCCTGACTTCACATACACCACGACATGGTTGAAGACCGTGCCCCCTGAGGCGAGCAACGACGCCTTGTCGCCAGAACCTGCGGTCGGGCGGTGGGGTGGGGTCAGAAGGCGGGGATGTGCGGGCGGGGCGGCGGGCGGGGCGGGGCGGGGCGTGCAGCAGGCGGGGCAGTGCTTGAGCACGCCAGCTGACAGATGTGCCCTTGTGTAATACACGCCTGTTTCAGCGCTGCCCCTCTCACCGCTGCGCACGGGGCGTTTGTACAGGTAGAGCCCGTCACGGTCAAAGCCGGTGGCGGGGACGAAGAGGTCACGGCGCAGGCGGGCGCCCAGCCGCTGGAAGTAGGCGGCCCTGCAGCAGACAAGCAGGTCGGCATTTATAACTAATGGTCAAAGCGATTTGGTGGTACGTGACGCACGCAGAGAGGGCTGCAGTGTGGAGGGTCGGTCACTCCTGCACGCGCTGGCGCCGGCCAGCGGCGGCGCCAGTGGCGGCGAGGCGCCGATATGGGCAGCAACCGCCTGAAGGCGGCGGCAGCTTGATTGATCGGGATCCCGGTATTGAGCGGGACTTGCTATGCCGCAACACTACCCTCAGCCTGCTTGGCCGCCGAGCCGGAAGTTTCGGGAGCCGAATGCTCAATGCGCTGTTCCCGCTCTCTGCGGCCCCAAACCACCCCCGCTGGGTTCCGATGTACACATAACGACCCGGACATGCATTCAGAAGGAGCAGCAGGCTCACTTGGTCTCGCCAGGGGCTGGATGGAGGAGGTGCTGAGTTGCTGGGTGCTCGGGTGCTGCTGGGGCTGTCTCCTGCCGCTTAGCAATGCCCTCGTCCAGCCGCAGGAACTCGTTGGCAGAGTCAGAACGGTCAATCCGCTTGTGGCCCACAGAGACGGCGGCCGGCATGGCAAGGGTTCTCTTTGCACGGCTGAGAGGTGGAAGAGTGGTGGAAGAGACCAGGGAAGACGTCGAGAAGAACGAGCTGATGACTGACGGATGAATAGTCCCGCTTCTATCACGGCGCCATGTGGGTTGCAGTACCTCAGCATGTACTGCGCAGTACGTAGGGTTGAGACCTCAGCAATGTTCATCCAGAACGAAGCATTAAAACCCTGGCTCGTGAGATAATCGTTTCCAGGTATTGTTGTCAGGGCGCCTAACACCCCTGAGCCTCGGCGCATGACCCAACAGAGAACCCCACGACCACGCAGCCCCTCCCGGTAGCCTGTAGCGTGGCAGGCTGCAGGTTACAAACCAAAAAGCAAAACAGTGTGGCAAAAATTGGGTGCAAATTCACGAATCGGTTATGTCCTGCCCAACGCCTCGATGGGAGGGTGGCGCTGCCAGGCACTGCCGCAGCTACACCCGTCCTCTGCTGCCAGTGCCCCGGCCCCCAGCTCCGAGGCGGGCTCAGCCCACAGAGCCCCCAGGCTAGTCCCTGCTGCTGCCGCCCTTCTTGCCGTCCTTCAAGCGGTCGTACGCCACAAGTTGGGCTGCAGCAGTGCGCAGCTGGATCACATTCACCACCTGCTTCACCGCAAAGCCGGGCAGGGACACCAGCGCAAAGAGCGACGCGGCCGACAGGCCCTCCGGCAGCCTCAGGCCTGCAAGGAGTTTGACGGCAGCAGGCAGGAACGGGGTGGGACAGGAAGGCCAGGGGGGCGCATGCAAAACGCAGTGGCAGGCTAGGTGTGCATGCACAGACAGGTGCGGAAGAGAGGATAGGGAGGCTGAGCAGCCAGGCGAGCGGGGCTGCCCGGCAGCATGCACAGCACGTGCCCCCTCCCTACTCACCGAGCGGCAGCTGCAGCTCTGCGAGCGCTGCCGGCAGGCGCAGCACGTGCTTGCTGCTGTACTGCTTCCAGCTGAGGCAGTACAGGGCCAGGTACAGGACCTCGCAGCAGATGCAGCAGAAGCCCATGAAGAGGCGGGAGCGGTAGTAGCAGCGCACCACCCAGCTGCGGCTGCCCGTGTCCTGCGGCGGGCCAGGGGAGCGGACAGGCACTCAGAAGCACAGGATTGGGGTGTGCGGGCACGCCGGGGCAGAGGCCATACCCATGCATTTGAAGCAGCGGATGCATCACGGATGTGTGTGGGCAGCACCTGCCCTGCTGCGCCCTCCATCCTGCCCCCCCTCCATGCCACCACCACGCAAGCCAGCCTCCCTGCCACGTGCCGTCACCGCCCACCTTGTGTGTGCTTGCCCCCATGGCGAGGGTTGAGTACATTTGGAACCAGTGGCTGCGGGGCGGGGGAGGGTGGCAGCACAGGGGAAATGCTCAGCGGAGTCACTACGCTTCCCAGCGCTGCGGCGGTCTGTGCCTGCGCCAACCCTGGCAGCCGCCTGTGCACACAGATGCACACTGTATGCCTGCTGCACACCCCATACCACCCACCACCCGCTGCACCCGCCCCACCTGAAGATGTCGAGCCAGATGAGCAGCAGGCAGGGCAGATGGATGGCGGGGCAGCGCAGCGCCAGGATGGCAAGCAGGGAGGTGGTGGCCAGGCGGTCGGTCACCATGTCGAGCACTGCAGGCGGAGAGAAGGAGGGGTTAGGTTGGGGACTAAGGCACGCTGGAGTGCAGGGGCAGCAAACACTTGGGAGGCGGGGAGGGGGCAGGGGAGAGAGGGACTGCGCATGGCAAGACACGAGGCGGTGGCACTGCTCGGCATGGCAGCGATCCAGCGGGATATCGATGCATGGCACAGCATGCACAGCAGGGGGGCAGCCGCACCGTTCGCAGGCTCACAGGTGGCCTGGTTTGGTACACAGGCAGGCAGCACGCCAGCGCCCATGGGCGAGACACTGCTCCTCCCCCTGCACGACCACAGGACGCCCCCGCAAGCAAGAACAGCGCCCCCGGTCGTCCGGGCTGCCCATACGCACACCTGAGCCGAGGGTGGAGCACTGGTTCAGCTGGCGTGCGAAGCGGCCATCCAGCTCATCACACACAAAGGAGGCGGCGTACGCCAGCACGGCGACGCCCGGGCTGTGCAGCGCCACAGCAAACGCGTACAGCGCGGCAGCCACACGTGCGTAGCCTGCAGCAGTATGGTGAGGCGTGGTGTGGTGGGTGAGACAAAAGCCCGAGGCTGCGCTGGCCTAAGGAGGTAGTATGCAGCGAACACGACAACCTGTACGCAGGCGGTGAGCCGCGGCACCACCCGGTCCGGCAACCGACTACGCCCGCCCAGGACACAGCTGTGCCGCACCCTGCCCTGCGAGGCGCACCTATCAGGTTGGGCACGTACAGATACACGTTGCCGTGCCGCGTGAAGAAGCCGCCGGCCTCTGCGCGGTCCTGCTGGCGAGTGCGCACCATGTCAGCCCAAACGTTGGTAGCGGTGGGCTGCGCAAGCGGTTCAGAAAGCAGATGTGCTGCCGCTGCAATTCTGGGCAGGGCAGATGGCGTGCCGCTGCTTGAGTGGAGACTTGAAACGAAGGGGTGCGCCGCAGTGGCCAGGAACTGTGCAGAGGGTAGTACTCACTCTCCACAATAATTTCGGCGCGGCAGGGATGTCAGCAACTCCCAACAAGGCATGCAAAAGCGAGAGCAGGCCACGTCAGCGCTACTGTGTTCAGCAGAAGCGATCATTAGCCGCTTCTGGCTGCCAGTGTTTGTGCCGTTTCACCCCAGAGCCTGACAGCTTCCCTGCCCGGCCTCCTGAGCATAGTTCACCGGCGCGCTGAGCAGCCTTCTGGCCAGCACGGCGCTTTGGGACATCTTTTGGGGCACCATTGGCAAGAAAGGCGTGCGACTAAAAAGACTACCAGGTTGTCGGCACTGGCGGCAGCGGCAGGCGGCAGCGGCAGGCGGCACCCAACCTGCTGACGGGCCTCGCTTCCCAGCCAGCCATGCGGTCGCCCTTCCTGACGGCTGTGGGTGCGGGGGCGGGCACCTTCATCACTCTGGGAGGCGCCACCTTCCTGGTCAGCGGCGTCGTGCTGTCCGTGGCCAAGCGCGTCGTGCGGCAGCGCAAGGTGGGGCGCGGGGCTGGGCGGTGGTGGTGCGTGGGCGGCGTCAGGGAGGTGGCCCTCTCAAATTACCAGCTGCGCAGCCGGCCATGCGCACTGCTGCATCTCGTGCTCCAGGAGATAGTATATCTCCCCTGTCAACACCCCGCTGCTACCTGCACGCCGTGCTTGCAGATGGCGGCAGCCACGCCGTGCACGATGTGCGAGGGCAGCGGCTTCCTCGGCTGCCAAGTCTGCATGGGTGGGTGGGTGCCAGTGCCGTGGGGGCACACCATTCATCTCTAATGAAGATGTTGTGCCAGATGCAGCGTGCTGGATGCTGGGTGCCCTGGTAATGAGGCATGTGTGCCAGCTGGCGGGTTGGACACCTCAAAGTCCTTTCACCAACATGGCGGCACTCTGTGGCAGCCCCTCACGTCACCCACCCTCATGCCTCCCCCACGCTGCCCCCTCTCACAGGCAAAGCCATCATCCGCTGCCGGCCGCCTGTCTCCCTCAAGCAGCTGAAGAAGCGGCAGCAGCCGCCAGCAGCAGGCGGCGACGGCAGCGGCAGCACTCCCATCCTCTGCTCCTGCCCAGCCTGCGGCGCGACGCGGCAGCAGCGCTGCCTCAATTGCTTGGGCGAAGGCCGGGTGTGCCTGCCCAGCTGACCTGGCAGCCCTCAGTGCTCGTTCTTTGACCACACTTGCAATTTCCAGGTTTTGTTCCTCGTCCTTGAATGACACCCAGCCTCGCATCGACTTGATTTGTTCCCTGCCTCACCCTTCACTCTGTGTCCCACTCTCCATCAGGGCATACCGTTGTTACACAGAGGCATGCACAAGCGATGTTGTGGTTGAGGCGACCTAAATACACACGTGTGTGCGGGCAATGGCCCCATGTGTGTTGTGGCCCCACATGCACACAGCTATGCAGCTCAGACGGGCCATCTTGATAGCCTACTTGAAGTGGCTGGGAACGATGTGGAAGGCAAATTGGACGACAACTGACATTTGTGGGCAGTCATGCTAGAGGGGGGATCGTGAGAATGCAGCAATGGATGCGTGAATGATAAGAGATGCAAAAGGGAGTTGGTGAATTGAATGGGTGGCACCGCCTGCAGGCAGTGGTGGCTTGGAGGCAGCAAATATATCCAGGGAATGATGAAGTGGTGGACGTATAGATTGGTGACATGGGATTTCCAAGTGCGGTTGTTGATGGCTGTCGGACGCAACATGTGATACAAGGGATGCAGACGTGAGAAGCATGTAGACGAGGCAGTGTGAGCGGTGAGAGCGGTCAAGGGATGGGTTTCACACGAGGGGCTGGTGTGTGTGAGCAGGGCTGGGCACCACCTCACCCAGAGATAAGAATAAGCACGAAGTGGGTAGCAGTGCGTGCTGCAGTGGTCGAGTCAGTGGGAAGTCGGAAGGGATGTGTTCACATTCTGACAGGTAGCTGTGACTTTGGGAAGCGCAGCATGCAAGCAGGGCTCCCGGGGTCATGCATTCTG